>CAWUHX010000296.1:136149-413393 GCA_963922205.1 Romanomermis culicivorax | reverse complement strand
CACACTCTATCAGATTAAGCAGTGGTATCAACGCAGAGTACTGATTTTTACATGCTATTTCTGTGTGTACTTTTTATGTTTCGTTTCTGTTTCATTTGCGCACATTTTATTTCCGTTTTGATTTATTATTTTCTATTGCAAACGTAGACTACGGTATGTATCCGCTAGTCAAGAATTTCCGTTAGAGATAATCTCTCCGAGCTCATCACTGTATTTGGAGCACAACGTGCACCTCTAAACAGTAAAAACTAGTGACTTTTCGCAATGTGAAACGACTAGTTTGAAATTCTCACCAGATGACGTTCCTATGTTAAGCATGGAGAGTGAAAACTCGCCCCAATGCTTAACGTTGTGAACAGGAAAATGTCTATGTGACCATAGGCATCTTCTGCAGTGATTTCGGCTGCAGAATTTAGCTTGGGGGAGTGTTAACTCTGCCCAAGGCATACTGTAGTTTATGGAGCCCTTATAAGGGCTTGTTTTGTCATTTTTGTGTCTTGTCTTCGACTCTAATCGTCTTGTTGCATTTACATCCTACGTTTCGCGTTTGCCGCTCATCATCGTATTATAATTTACGTATTTCAACTGCATTCGCCCCCTGTTAATAAATTTGCATACTCTCGCCTTCGGTCTCCCGCAGGTTGCCGGTTACAGTAACCCAATCATAGGAGTTCACCCCCGTCCCCGTTGATTGAGAACCCCTGTCGCCCTCCCCGAGGAAACGTTTGTTACCACCGCCTGCCGACCAGCAGCCGCATTCCCTTCTACATCGAATCACTCCAGATTCCCGTACCCACTCACTGCCGGTCCATAGGACCCATGCTTTGACCCTTGAACCCGTTGCCCAGTGTGGAGTACTTTGAGAAGAGGATTTAGTGAGTCTTCTCAGGGGTTATTATTGTTGAGGGTATATTTGTGGGAATCCTCCTTAAGCTAGTTTTCCCTTGGAAGTACCCTCACTAGAGAAAGCCCTCAGACCCTTAAGGTCAGGGCCAATAAGGGGATTTAGGTTAACAATCGGTTCCCCTACAGTACGCTGTTCAGGAATGGCACCGTCCCTCATTCTCAGTGAATGAGGACTAGGGATTGGCACCCCTGACCCTGCCGCGTTGTCCATTATTCTACAGCAGAACCCTAGGACAAGGCCGAGGTACACCATAGGTTTACCTGTGGTAGTACCAGCTGGGTTAGGTTCCCGAACTGAATATATCAATGGAGCCACCCCATGGGGTCACAGCATGTCACTTGCAGTGTCATGGCCATATTTCCTATGGGATATGGTATGGGTTTTCCCATCAATGTGACTGATCACCAATTTACTTAATGTGACATGGCTCCCAATTTCAGTTAATGTGACACCTTCCTGCTGTGAAAGGTTCATAAGTGCAAAAGGCTCATAAGTGCAAAAAGCTTTTAACTGTGAAAGGCTCATAAGCCCAAAAGATTCATGATTGTAAGAGCTACTTTTTTTCATTGTTTTGTTTTTTGGGTTTCCAACTTTTTATTTTTGTCAGTTTTTTCTTCAATGTTCATTTTTTGTATCTTCTAATTTTCTTTTTTTTCTTTTGTTTTTTTCAGTTTAGTTTTTTTAGTTTTTGCATCATTTTTTGTTTCTTTGATGTTTGTCTCTTTTGGAATTTCTTTATAAAATTTTTCTGAGTAAAAGTTTTCCAATTTGGACAACTTGACATTGTTATTAAATGCTGATCCTGAAGAAATTTCGAATTAACTGAGCAACATATAGTTAATTTTGGTCATGGATATCAAAAGTCATGAAATTTTGAAAGTAGAAAAAAATCTGAAAAATTTGAAAACGTCAAAAAAAATTCAAAAATGAAATAAGAGGAAAATATACTAAAAATTCAGTCACTCACGGGTTCAAAATTTGAAAATTCAAAAAGTCAAAATGATGATTAAGAAAAAACAGAAATTCCAGAAAGTCAAAGTGTAAAAAAGATTGATCAAAAAGATTGAAGATCGTGGCTGAAAGTAAAAAAATTAAAAAAACAAAAATTGATGAGATTTTTAGAGAATAGTAATTAAACTAAAGAAAAAAAATTTTTTTAAATAATATGCCTTAAAATTTACAATGTCGATTCTTTTAATTCAGGGTGATTTAAGTATTTTTCTCAAGTGTCAATTTTTTCACTTTATTTTTTCAACAGATCATGGTCAGTTCATCGATGAACAACAAAAATGGACTCTAGTCAAGCTGGAAAGAGAAAAATAGTGATGAAATTTCGCACAATATTTTTGTAGAATGTGAAGTTTTTTACTGCATGCATGATAAAGATTACAAGTCTTAATCCAAAATATCAATTTTCTATCAAAAATTGACATTTTTGATTTTTTTTCAGTTTCAAATCAATCACTTTCTTACGCGAATCTTCCTTTTTTCTAACATGAAATGAATGTTTGTACACATCAGAGCTGACCATTCACACTATTTTTCATTAGAAAATTTACATTTTTCTATTTTTTGTGGTCAAAAATGACAGTTCAATTCCGAAAATTCAAATTTAAATTCAAGAAACTAACCTTAGAAATTTAGTGAAATTATGCCTCTGATGATCATATCAGAGATTATTTCAAAATTTATCATGAATTTCTTTATATTTTTGTTGGCAATTTCTGAAAATATTGGAAAAATCAATCAACATTCTTTGTTGGAGGATTTCGTTTTATTTTACTTTCATTTTCCACATTATATTTAATTGTGAAATTCTATTCAGTCAAATCATGAGTCTTTAAATTAGTTCAGCTAGACCAGCTTATAAACAGTGATTTTATAATTATCTGAAAATGAAATAATTGGAAACAATGGGAGAAAAAAATATTTGGGAGAAGGACACTAAATCAGAAAGGAAGACATGAAAATTTGGAAAAAAATTTTAAAACGTGAAAGAAAACTTTGAATAGAAAAATTCTGGAAAAATGAAGATAGAAAACATGAAAAAAATTAAATAGAAAATTTGCAAAAAATGAAAAATTCGAAAATAGAAAATTTGCAAAGAAAGAATTCGAAAGAAAACTGGGAAAAGGAAAAAAATTGAGGAAAAAGTTTATTAGAAAAATGATAAAAAACAAACAATGTGGTTAGATAAGAAACAAAAAGAAAACAAACAATGTGGTTAGATAAGAAACAAAATTTTAGTATAGAATTTCGAAAAAAAGCAAATCAGTAAAAATTGAAGAAAATTAGTAAACAAATAGTGAAGAAAATGAATTTGGAGAGAATAAAAATGATGGAAAAAATAAAATATAGAAAACTTGCAAAGGAGAAATGGGAAAAAAACAAAAAAAATTAAAAATCCGATCCTACAAAAAGGAATTTGGGAAAAAAAGAAAATTTGGAAAATGTTAAGAAAAATGAGCAAAAAATTAAAAAATGGGGAAAAATTAGCAAAGAATTAAAAAATGGGGAAAAATTCGCAAAGAAAAAAAAATTAAAGGGAAAACAAGATTATAAAGAAGATAACAGAAAGAAAAAGGGAAATCTGACAAAAGGAAACGAGGAGGAGAACGTATGGAAAGACTAGAAGAAAATAATTGGAAAAGTGAAACAATTGGAAGAGCAAACAGTTGAAAAAAATCTTGAAAAAAGTTAAAATATAAAAAATTTGGAAAAAGGAGCTAAAAAATTTTAGAAAATATCAATTTTTCTCACCCTGCCTGATTTCCCATCAGTTTTATTCCTTTTTTCAGTCTGATCAATTTGATCAAGGTGATTTTCCATGAAATAATTCTTTAAGCTTCAATCGGACCAAATTGAAAATGGCCTGTGGAGGTTCATTTTGGAAATTCAATCCAAAAAATATGAAAATTCTAGTGTCATATTTATTACTGTAGAAATCCGTGAAAACATTAAATAGTTACTGCAAAAATATTATAAGAAAAGTAGAACAAGGACAACAGTTTTCACGATCAAAGTATACAATACTCAAATGCCCGAAAATTATCGTAATACCGTAGAGTAAATGACTGCCTAGAACATTCATTAATGTGATATCAACAAAAAATGTATTCAAATTCAGCAATAAAGAAGCATGAAATGTCAAGAATAAATAATTTTTAGCATAAAATTCTTATGAAATTAATTTTTAATCTTTTTTTTCAATCAACAATTTTGAAATTTTTTGAATAATGTTTTAAATTTTTCACAGATGGTTGAAGCACAGAAGACACTGTTATAAGAGAAATTTTTTCGAATGTTGAATTTTCCACTTTTTCTACAAATTTTTAAAAAATTCTACTAAAAATTGTAAAATTGAAAAAAATTACAAAATTATTGATGTGAAATTATCATCTTTGATCGGAAGAACAGTATAAAAACGTTAAATTTTCTATTAGAAAAAGGTCAAGTATCATCGATGAGATCATTTTACGGGAAGAAATATTTCAGAAAAACAATAATCAAGAAATACCGAATTTTAATGCAAATTTTTATCATTTTCAACAAGGAAGCACTGGTCCAGAATTATTTGTTTTAGAGAACGATTTTTCATCCAAAAAGACTAATTTTATAATCGAAATGATCACTTTTTTCAATAACTTTCCAAACTAAAAGTAAAAATTCTCGATCAAGATGCTTCCAATAAATGAAATTTGATGATGGTTTGGGTAGAAGATGTCCAGAAGATCAATTTCAAGCACACACGTACATGTGGGGGTAAAACGTTTTAACCCTTCTACCTTAAACCCTGGATATTCCCTCTGGCTTGAATTGGAAAAACATGGAACACCCTTTAGGGAACTTTTTTGAAAACAGTATTTTTGATGGATTCTATGCATATTTAGTAGGAAGGTCTGTGAATTTTTTCAGTTGCTCATCTCCCACACCCTCATTAACACATAGACATAGAAAGCATTAATATGGCCATAGAGCCAAAGATCCAATAAACAGCAGTGAAATATCCCATAAAATGCACACATCTGACCTCATTACATGTTACAAAAAATTCAAGGAGTTGATGGATAGTTATAGACAAGGGTGCTAGAGGGGCTTACAATGAGTCATCATTGATGTTTGGAATTTTTGGCTTCTAAGATATCAAAATAACAAGTGGTATAGTTAACCCTTAAAATACCGTATGGGGTCTGTTGGACCCAACACCCCTTTTTTGTGTTTTCTTTACAAAAGCTGCATGGAAACATTTATTTTAATGATAAAAACGTTAAATTGCGTAAAAAAATTCACTAATCACAACAATCACAGCAATAAGTGATGGAATGATCACTGCAAATTGGTTTACGGCATTTTCAGCAGCATATTCTCATTTTGTGGTCACTATTTCTGCCGCAGGGTTCACACCTTGTTCTTGCGATGGCTTTATCTTCATATTTGGGAGCTACTCTCACCGTATTTGGTCCTGTTTTGTATTTTTTGGCAATGTTGTCATGCAATTTGCTGATTTTTGGGATGTTTTTTGCATACCAGTGATTGGACTGGCTTCTGACATTTTGTTGCAGGTGCATCAAGGAGTAGGATAGCACACATAAAAATTTGAGCCTAAAAAAGAAAAAATAAAAATAATAAAAAAATAAAAAAGAATTTTACCGCGTGTCTGGGACATTTTTCACTATTTGACTCGTTCCTTGAATATTTTCGCCAATATTTTCGAAATTACGAAATTGGTAAATGTGGTATGCATTCGATGCAGCTGGGTCTAAAATCCAGAAAAAAACACGCATAGGCCAACGAGAATTTCTAAGTTTTGCTGAGAAAAGAAATCATAAAAATAAAATAATTATTGAAAATACTCAATGCTCTTACTCAAATATTTTTTAACCATCATATCAAATGTGTCAACGCCTCCTTTCGACTTAATGTAATCCAAAATTATCGTCGGTTTACCATCACCTCCTTTTGAGATTTGTGTATCATGATGGCGTGTTGAAAGTAGATAAATGGCTTTGTTTGGCTTGCCCTGATAGTGTACCAACGTTCGATAATCGGAAAACAAAAACTCCTACGTTTTTTCCGGAAGTTTGCCCATGCAAAATTCATCTGGAATCTCTTTCTGATTTTTCCGAATGGTGCCAACAATATAAGTTGACTCATCCTATAATTTGTCCACCAATGGTGCTGATGTAAAAAAATTGTCAGATGTGACAATTCGGTCAGCTTTTTGCAAACTTGTTGTCAAGTCCATTACGACATAAAAATTTTTAAATTCTGATAAGAATTTGAAAACGTGCATTTTTCGCACTTTTCCCCTAATTTCTTCTCGGGAGCATTGTTTTCATCCACTTTTCTGCAATAAATTGATGCATCAAATAGAAAAAAAACCCAATATCAACCACTAAAAAGTCAAAAATTATGATCAGTAAAGCCACATTTCTGCCAAAATCATATCTGTAGCTGGGGGAGGGGGGCGAGCGTTTGGGAGGGGAGCACCAATGTATGAATGTTTTCTCACTACTTACCATTTTCGCCCATTAAAAAAATCATCCGAAACATTTTCCACATCTGCTTCTGAATCATCATCTCCAGCATCCGATTCTGAATATGGGACATCCTCAAAATCATCTTTGTTGAACTGCGGACCATCCGATTATTCGCTGTCTGATAGTCCAGATTCTAGGCCTTGATTTGGCCGAATTTTGGCAAAATTTTTGCTTGCATTTCATCAAATAATGGAGGTAAAATAAGTTCTTTATCGTCCTCCCATGAAACAGGTTCCCCTGGCACATCTACCTCGGAATCATCTGAAATTGATAAATTATCATTAATTTCCAATGCTTTCTATTTGGACATTGTGTGAAAAATAAATCAACCTGAAAAGCAAAAAAAAGAGAATTTTCAAAAAAAATTTTCAAAAATACACCATGCTAGGTAATTCAATGAGATGAAAAGCATACTAATGAAAAATGAATGCGCTTTTTGTCTGCATTAGCCGAATTTCTTGGCAAAATCTGCCTTGAGCATCAAAAATAAAAAAGAACGAAAAAAACCTGAGAAATATTAAGCATTGGACGAAAATTGATTTTTTAGCGCTGACAACAGTATACCAAACACAATCTGCAGCTTTTCTTGAAGCGCAAAACCTTGCAAATTGAATAAAAAAACACTTTTTTTATGGCGAATTGAATAAGATACGCCACATTTACTGAGGCTATATATTTTTACTACGATATATATATGGTACGTTAAGTACCATCAAAACAAAAAAGAATATATCTTTGACGAAAATTGCTATCTAAGAGCTTGGCAGATGTTTGAAGCTTTAGGCACAGCTGGAGATGAGGAAGAAAATTTGATTGATATGAAAAACTCTAAAATGACAGTATTTATACTCAATTTGGGTCTATGTTGGTCATAGATCCTATGCCTTCAAATCTTTCTCCCTATTGGTGCAGGCACTAGACCTATGTCTTCCCCTTAATTGTAACTCTTGTAAAAGAGTGAATATGGTTTCTAGGAAGTTAAAGTGCCACTTCAATCCAATTTTGAATTGTATAAAATACTGGAGTGAAGCCTGCAGTTTTTTATTGGGCCAGAGGTGTACCAAAAGCAGGACCGAGCCCAGCTATCCAGATGGCCAATTTTACGGAACCTGCAAAATTTGTCGAGCAGCTTCTAACATCAAATATTGTCAAGTGGTATGTGCAATTATTTCCCAATTTTAGGTACCTATATTCTAGTTGCTTTCTTCATTTTGAAGGATTGTTGACTGCACAAATGAATACGCAAAAAGCAAAGATGATAAGTTTGAAGAAACAAATGAAACTGAGATGAAAGCTGTAAGTTTTAGAAAGCATGCTTCCACACATGTACAAGAGGAAAACCCTGACATATTTTTTAGTTTTTTGCGGCTTTGATATACCTGGGTGTAAAAGGAAACCCACCATGTCGCCGGGCATTTTCAAGTGATGCAATGGAAGGTGAACTTGCCGTTTCATTGACTTTTCCATGTAATAGGTAAGAATCCAAAAAGTGTACAATTGTGAGAATGCGTGCATTATTTATTTATAGGTTCGAAAAATTGAGGTTTATACATTTTGAAAAAATTAGTGTTAGAAAGGCGGATGACAAAGATAAATTGTCGAAAATTCGTGTTGTCTTTGAGCTTTTAGTTGCCAACTTCCAAGTAATAATGTGGACTTGCTTGACTTGTAAACTAAGTTATGTGTGAATCTTTTTAGGTCGCCTTTATTTGTTCGGAAAATGTTACAGTTGATGAAGCCATGATCCCATA
Source organism: Romanomermis culicivorax (assembly GCA_963922205.1). NCBI lineage: Eukaryota > Metazoa > Nematoda > Enoplea > Mermithida > Mermithidae > Romanomermis > Romanomermis culicivorax. Next base: position 405,195 of record CAWUHX010000296.1, on the reverse strand, counting down.
TCGAGGTCACACTGCCATACTACAATATATGAAAAACAAGCCGTGCAAATATGGAATGAAAGTATAAAAACATGAGGATAAGTATTTTGAAGAATGGAGTTTTGTACAAATTACTCAGGTTTGGGCATTGTGTGATGCCGCGACAAGCTACCTGTACAATGCCGGAGTTAACAGTAGCAAGGTTGGTGACCAGCCTGAAACAAATCAAGCATTTCGTGTGGCCTCCCAAATGATGGAACCAGTTCTAAATTGTAGTCGAACATTATATTGTGATAATTTTTACACTTCGCCATGATTGTTAGCCCATTTATTGAAAAAAAACCTATTGTGTTGGTACTGTGCATCACCACAAAAAAGGTAAGAAATAGTACAAAATAATAAAATAAATGCATCTTTTTGTGTGCAACTGTTTGTCATACCATAGGTGTTCCATGTGAAATTGTCAATATTACGTATCAACCTGGGGCAAAGAAAAAAGACTTTGAAACACGAAGTGGATTTTTGTATTGTAAAAACCCCTTTATGACACTGGTCAAATATGAAATGAAGCCAAAAAAATTCGTTTATTTACTATCATCTTTACACGGTCGACCACAAGTTTCGTCAGGCACTGCCAGTAAGCTGAAAATCGTATTAGATTACAATAAATGCAAAGGAGGTGTGGACACGATGGACATGCTGGCCGGCTATCCTACATGTTCCATACCCACAAGGGGCTGGCCGTTTCGAATCTTTTGTTGGTTGCTTGACGTCACTTACTTGAATGCATAAGTTTTTTACTTTTTCTTGGTATCTTTTGTACTGTTTCCCAATACATTTTTTTGTAAAAAGATTTTATTGTGACCTTTTTTCTTTCAGGTTTATAATTTACAAGGAATGCATTCCTGCAAAAAGCATTTATGAAGAACAAAATAGACGTTCTCAATTTTTGATCGATGCCAGTTGAGCATTTCTTCGTGATCAAATAGCGATTCAAATAAAAAAGCCCGCAAAGAAACATAACACCTACTTTCGCAACTTAGTCGACACAGTGCAAAATATGGCGAAATTAGCCATCGGACGCAAAAAAGTTGCTTATGAACAATCAATCAGTAAGAATTCTTCAAAATAACATATATATGCATTACTTGGCCCTCTGTTCAAAAATATTTCAAGCATTATAATATTCTACACAAAAATTGAACATGGGCTGCCCCCTTTTGGAAAGGTTTTGTGGTGTGGAACTGTAGAAAAATATATAAATCATTCTTTTAGTTGATCCAATAATGGGAACACCATTGAGATCGGGACGAACTTCCCGTGGACCTACAGCAGATCAGGCACCCTCAACATCCTTCAGTATGAGTAACATGCAAATGCCGCCTAAAGATTACGTTACTAGTGAAGCCGTTCATAAGCGAAAATATTGTCAAATGTCCAAATGTACTGGATGACGACGAAAAGCCAGCCATTTTTGCCAGGAATGTAAAGCACCAATGTGTGCTGGATGTATTTTGCAAAAAATTGGACGATATGATTACTGCATAAATTGTGCAAAACTGTAAGGTTTTTATGTGAAATAAAGTAATTTTTGGTAAAACCATATTTTCAAGTGAAAAATCGAACACCGGGGACCCTACGACCATATCCCCTATGCTATAACATAGGAAAATTTTTTTCTCCGAATCATAGAATATATACATCATTCTATTCGTCTTCTACAGCTGAATTCAATAAAAAATACCACTTAGGAATATATCAAAAATTTATCGAAATATTGCAAGTTTTCGACAAAAAAATTACTACTTCTTGTCTCCGCGCAAAGAAGGGTTAACTCAGCTTTTTCCGTTTCACTCTGTCACTCTTGGTCGATTCTATTTTGCCTTTTAGCCATGGGAATGTATGAAGACGTTTCTGTTTGTCCTGGGTGGGAAAATGAGATTGGGCGGGTGAATTTTTCGCTGGGAGGGGACAAGAAACAGGGGCGATGCATGTATCAGGATGGGAGATTTGGGGCTTGCTGACGTCGTTTGAGCTAGAACTGCAGATACCACTACTTTTACTCTGGTAAATGCTAGCTGCAAAATGAATTTTACGATTTTCTTGTGCTTTGGGGGTAGGAAGAGAAGTTTTTCGCCTGGGGAATGTGTTGGGGTCTGTGGGGAGGCCCTGCAATTGTGAAAACATTGGGCGTTCCTTTTTGTATGCTGGTTCAGGTTTGGACGTCTCACTGGTTTCAGGATGTTTATGTTTCTGTGCAATTTTTGGCTGCGGGAGTTTGGATTTCAACATGTCACTGCTTTTTGGTGATGCAATTTTTGAAGTGCTGCTTCACGGTGTTTTCGATCTGCCATTGGGTGTCACGTGACCGCCTCTCTCAAAAATCAATAGTTCTCGGATCTTTTTGGTACTTCTGAATCTTTTTTGCGATTTACTGTAGTTAATCAAATCTCAAAAATCGTGGTTACAGAGCGTAATTATCATTTACGAATGTCTCATCATTTTGCAATATTGAAATTAGTGCGCGATAAAATTCCGATTTTTTTCTTCTAATTTTCCCATGAAAATAGTTTTAGAACGCGGTTTTGATGATTTTTTCGCTTATCAGCAGAATCTGAATTCTGAAATGGGTGGGCGCGCGTAGCCCTGTAATTTTCTGCCTTTTCTTCGGATTTCGAATTTCGGATTTTGTGTTTGTCATCTCAGTATACACCAGAGAAAGTTACGAACTCGAAGCCTGAGATAAGATTCCTTTTATAGTTTGTGAACAGGGAAAACATAGTCCTGTTATATCGAAGCAGCAACACTATTTTTCAGCCGATTTTCCCAAGTTTCCCGTTCCCCTAGAAGTTTTTCCGTTTTTTTTTCAAGTCGTTTTTTGTGCTTAAAATGCTGTGATGCTTTATTCAAGTTTTTTTTGAATTTGTTCAAAAATTGTGGAATTCTTAAAGCCGTTAATTCTTTGAAAAAGGAGAAAATAAATATTTTCCGGTTTGATAGAAGTCGAATATTGTCCACTATTCGAATTTATTAGCAAATAATCCAAGAGCACACTGACCTTGAATCAGGGTCTTTTTCACACAGCAACCGAATTCCAGGCTGTGCAACTAAATTTTTACTGCAAGTTGTATGTAGTGCAACCGAAAGCCGGACCGCTCTTTTCGTTACATTGTCGAGTTTCCTGTCTGGAGATACAACGGAAAATATCGAAAAATTTTTCGGCGCTTTGTGCCGAATTTTTCAAAATCATTTATATTTTTGGATTTTTGTGATCATTTATTTTGTGCGACTATAAAATTTTATTCTATAGCATGCTTATACCTTTTGATTATCAATCAACATTATGGATAAATGTTTGATCTCGTTTTTTGATGTATTTGATGAAAATCAAGTATTTTTTCACATTATCATTTTGCAGACCTTTGGAATTTCCGGATTTCCGGCTTTCGTGAACATGAAATTTTTGCATTCGAAAATTACATCATCAGCAATCAGCAAGCATGATGGGACAATGGTAGAAATTTTTGCAGGCTGAAAAATCCAAATTCTTGGTTGCTTGCCTAATTTTCGAATTTTTGATCGCCCGACTGAAAAATTTCACTGAAAAATTAAACCTTCATCAAGGAAGTGAATATCGGAAAGATTCATTTTCCAGCGTTATAGAATATCTAAATGCTAAAAATTCAATTGCGGGGATAAAGTAGCATCGATGTTCCGTTAAGGTCAAAATGCTAATCGCCCTTTTTATGCATAAGATCATTTGGAAACAATCTCCTTTGATAAACAATGATCATTAGTGATTGCAAATGGAGAAAAAAATGTTTGACCTCTTTCGTCAATCAGATGACGAAAAGTTCATGGCCGATTATCGATAGTTGCGGAAAAATAATCTGAAGAAATTAATTTTCCGATCCTTTAGAACCCTCGAAATCAAAATTTTTCGACTCAAATTTTTCTTCTCGAATGAAATACAAGGGAACTATAGCTTTTAATCATTTTTCTGATGAAATTGAGCTGAATTTATTAATTTTTGAGTGAGCAACTATGTGCGCAATCAAATTTTTTCTTCGGGTTGCAGATTTCAAACTGGCCTGTGCAAAAAAACCTGCCTTGAATTACATGATAAATCTATGTACCATTAAGGTCTTGATCACAAGTGAGAGCCCAAGAAAGACATTGCCAGAAAATTTTTTCAGATATTGAATTGAACGCTGGAGAATAATCCAACATTTATTTCAAAAATTTGGTTCAAATGGCCTGCTTAAAAATCGTGCCTTTTTGAAATTCATCATAGAAAATCTTGAAAATTGTATTCATTCATTCATGAGCTCCCATTACATTCAGTTGAAAACCTGCAAATGAGAAAAGTAAAAATTTCTGAAAACTTCTTTCCATTCAATTCAATTTATGCTAGGAAACAAACTATCGTTTTAAAAATTCGGAAAAGTTGACGCGCAAATATTTCTCAAAGAATATCAAAATATTACCTACTTAAAGATGAACTAATATCTTTAAAATGATGTAACTATTGAAGATTAATTGATTGATAAATGTAGACATGCTAAAAGCTGTGCCTGAGCTAGGTGGCAAAAAATAATGATTATTAAGCTCATAACTGGCGTAAAGTGCTGCGAAATTCCAACATTTAGACTTTCTGAGACGCATCTGTTAGCCCTCAAACTTTTTCTTCCCACGTGCGTGAACAGCTAGAATTTTATCATTTTTTTGAAGTCTTCGCCCAAAAAGAAAAATTCGTGGGGAAAAACGGCGAGTATTAGTTGTACCTTGCAAAGAATTAATAATATTATTCTTTCAGCCAAATTTGTATTTTTGGCGAAAAAATCCAGAAATCCAAAAAGATTTGGGCTTAGTCCTGAGAAAATTCTCGCGGTTAAAAGCAGGGTTTTTTCTACATATTGTGGTCGTTTTGCGCTGTGCGGAAATTTTTTTTGTATATTTTCCGCACAGAACGGAAATTTTTTGTGCATTTCCACTGCTGGCATTGATCAAAATTCAAAAGGTGCATTTTGGTACAATTAAGAAGGTCAAAATTCCAAACTTTTCTGGAGCTTCGCGCCGGCATTGACAATGATCAATAACATTCACTATAACTATAAGCTGAAGCTCAACCAGGAAGAAGTTTAGTTTCATTTCTCAGGTATTCTTCATTACTTCCATGAATCTGTTTTGTCTCACTAGAGTGAGTAAAACTCGACACTTTCTTTGAAAATATAGTGAGAATTGGAATTTTGGCGATGAATATGAATTTGTTCATTTTTTCTGACATTTCTCCATACATTTATTTTATAACCATCATTTTTCTACGGAAAGTCTAAACCGAGAGTATTACAAATTATCTCTAGAACTAGAATACATTTTGCAGCATATCAGAAACTCCTGTGTTCACAACTTCTGATGCTACGCTCTGGACAAGTTAAACGTGCATGGTTTTCATAATGTTTGGATTTTGTTGGAAATTGAATTTTTTTTGATTTTGATGAATTTTTTCTCTGACTTCAAGTTTTCTGAACTTCGTAAACACAAAGTTTGTCATTTGGAAACGATGATTCTTGATTTTTATGATTTTGGACTAAAAATGTAAAGCTTTTATTTTAGGGATAAGGGCTGAAAAGACTTATTTTCGAGCGTTCTAGAATATCAAAACAAATTTTTTCAATTAAAAAATAAACTGAAATCTATAAATCTTCAGCTCTAATCACAAAAATGACAGCAGCAACTATTAAATTTACTCAACGGAATCTAAAATAATGTTTTTGAGCTAAAAAACAGATACTTTTCGAGACTTTGCTGGAAATTTTTATTCATTTTACTTATTTATTGAACAATTCCAACTTGGAACGGAACAAATTTTTGTGTGCGGAAAAAATTTTGGGTCATCTCTGTAGGGTGCGAATGAAGGCGGGCGGGAAACAAATCCTGGTTCAAAGTAAGGTGCATTTTCTTAGTTTCAAACTTTGACATTTTTGGGTAGTACTTCGCGCTTTAAAAGATCATTGGTTGCTATAATTCAGCTCAGGCGCGACTATTATTATGTCTACTTCACTTACTAGTCAACATTTAATAGTTGTCATTCTTTGAATTTCATATTGAATGAAATTGCGCTCTTAATCACATAATTTGAATCAGGTTTTTGAATTACGGTCGAAAATTCAGTTTTTTAGCATTTTAAAATGTTGAAACCGATAAGTGTAAAGCACTTCATGTCGAAACGCTCACTTCATGCCCAAGTTTTTCAATGTGTTCAATGTACATTTTGTTGCATTTATTATGATTCGATTTCGAGAATTTATCGTGATTCAATTTTAAGCTAAAAAATTTCGTTTTTCACTGACCTAAAGAATTATCGGCTATAAAAATTTGAAAGGTTGTCGAGCTAAGCATCGCAGCACATTGTTAAACAAAATGTGTGAAAATAAGAAAAAATTTTGGTCTCATCCAGCTGAGAAAAAGTTTGCGCGGAAAACTGCAATTATGTTCTATGATGATGTGTATTTTTGTAGTCATTTAGAAAGACAGTTTGGATTAAAATTTAAATTCTGAGAGACTTAGACTCAAGTATTAATTGACATAGCGTTGAGTCGAGCATTTTGTTGTTATTTACTTCTTATTGAATTCGCGATCAAATTCGGGTTCTACGTAACTATGCACACATTTTGTCGCTGTTATACATTTGTTTCAGCGATTTTTTGTGTTCTGGTTATTAAGACCCATATGACTGCTCCAATATATTTATATGTTGCTTTATAGTTCACGTGAAATCCATGTTGTTATGTTTGTTTACTATGTTTAATGTGTCTCCCCAGTTTACTCTGAGGAAACTTTCTGGGAAGGGAACTTATTTTTGGCTTGACGTAGGCGTCAAAGTGATATTTTAGAAAAGTTGGTGTTTTTTCTGATTCAAATTTGACAGAAAAACCTAATAAATTTTTTCAATCAGTTAAGGGGTCATTTGATGCAAACAGGAGCAACTTTTTGGTCCTGAAACGATTTAGAGATATTATATCTAAATTGGTACCACTATTTTTTTGTACGAGACAAATATTATTTGCTCCATACAAAGATTTTTTTGGCAATCTTCCTAAAAAGTACTAAGAGATTTTATTGACGTTATCTGGTCAGAAAATGCTTCTCCATGCTCTAGTATCAGAAATCACCAAAAAATTTTCCTACACTTGGCGCCAGGCTTTGTAATTCTTTGCAGTACTCTATCCACTAGTTTTCTACAAATCGTGCTTTCTCGAGAAAAATGTTGGCGGTTCTGTATGGAAAAGACGAATTTTTGTGCATTTCTGAAGATCAAAATCAATTTTTATAAGTTTTTTGTGACTTTTAAACATGGAGCGGGGTTTTGATTCAGAAGCATCATGGAAATAATTATCAGAAATATCATGTTTAACTTGAAGTTTTTCGGATTTGTGAGAGTATGAGTACATTTTCTTAATTTGTAAAATGATTTTGAAGGACATGAACTGGAGTGCTATCAGGAAGAAGGTTTGTACGAAAATACACTAAATATCATGGTTTTTTCAAGGTACAAAAAAATTTTCTTCGTACAAACAGCTTTTGGCTGATCTTTGTTCAGATACGAAGAGGTTTGTAAAAAAACTGATCCATATGAAAAATACGTCTAGACTGTGTACAGATTTGAAATACTGCATAAGTGATCTTGATTTTTGAAATTGGAAAAATTGACAGCTGCAGAGTACCACTATTTTTTTTGTAGAGACAAACATTTTTGGCCCCGTACGAAGATTTGTTTTGGTATTTGTGGAAAGACATTTTGTTGAGATGGCATGGTTAGAAAACGGTTCTCTAGGCCGTGAAATCGGAAAATACTGAAAAATGTTGTAGGGCCAAATGCGTAATTCAATTTTGTAATTCGGATTGGGGACAGTCTTTTTTTTGCACTGTGCAAAACTTTTTCTGCTCGTGCAAAACTTTTTTGGTAATTTTTATGCACCGTGCAAAACAGTTTGTGCTGAAAAAAACACTGGTTGAGAAATCCACTGATTTTTCCAAAATTGTACTTCTTGGAGGAGAAATGTTCGGAAAAGGAGGAAAATGTGGGGGATGCAGCGTGAAAAAACATAATTTTGGTGCATTTTGTAAGATCAACATGTGAAATTGACTGTTATTGGGGAATAAGTGATTTGTAACCTATTGTGCCGGCAGAACCATGGAGATATACACCTCATCCGACTTGACATAGCGAACGAAAAAAGTCATTGGAAGGGAGTAAGAATTTTACCCCCCCCACGTAGATTTCCAACCTTGGCAACATCAGATGCTCAACCATTCGTTTTTCATCTTTGTGTTGGGTTTATCCTCACAGAAAAATTTTTGAGCATTCTTGATGCTAACGGATTGAGAAGTTGCTGATGTTCGAGGTGTTCTTACCTAAGGATCGATGAAAAGATGCATTTTTCGGTGTTCTAGGAAGCAAAAAGAATATAATATTCTGGCTCAAGGCATCATTTGGCTCTAGAATGTGCCTCCATCCCATTTGCAGTCGTCAAGTTTGCTCGTTTGCAGAGACTCTTGGTCATTTTCACAATGACTAAATTAATTAGAGCCCTTTAAATAGTTGAGATTTTGAATAGACTCCGTTAATTTGTTCATGAATCCTAAAATAATGTGAATATGTTTTTTTCACTGTTTAAATTTTGAGGAGCTAATTTGCATATGTGGTTCGATTTTGATTTTTTTGCCCAACTTTGCATTAGATCAGTCACTCTTAGCTCATTTTTGGTCTCAACATGATCTTTCATCAGTCTCCTAATTGATTGAATAATTTAAAAAATCATGCAAATTCATTTTTGTTTTTTTCATTCTGTTGTGTCCATTCTTGTTCATTCTAAAAAAAGTACTTAAGAGTGAAGTATCATGAATAACTAAAAAGTCAATGGAGAAAAAAAGAGGCACAACTTATGAGATAAATCGTGCAAAAAAACGATAGACCAAAAATAAAATTGATGAAAACCATAGAGCTAATGAAAAAAATCGATAACGCAACATGATAAACTCAGGGGAAAATAAAACAAGCAATAAATAGACAGGGAATAGTCGGAAAAATTTTAAACGTTGGAAAAGGTAAGATGTGTCGTCAAAATAAAACTGAGGTGTAGCAAACAGAAGAATAAGTTGATGAAGAAGTCGATAAACTTGAAATGACAATGCGATGGAGAAATGGATGCATAACTGGTGCACAAAATGATAGGTACGAAAAAATCAATAAACGTATATTGAAGGGGCATGTCTCATAAATGAAACTAGCAGAGGGATTAGTGTTTTTGCACAGCCCAAAATTGTTTCCACGCAAAAAGAAAAAATGTACATTTAGTTCGATGTCAAGAGTGATCAATCGATTCAAAAGAAAAATTTTGCATGAACTCCAGTCACTCCTCATTTGAATCCATTTCTGTTCAAGTTCTGGTGGAAGAATTTCGTCCCATGACAAGTTATGTTTCCACAAATCTTGTAAAAATAACTTTCCTGATAATAGTACAGGTGACAAGAGTCCAAGTGGATCGAACGTGCTGGCTACTTGCCGTAAAACTTCTCTTTTAGAAAGCTGAGTAACTGTAATAGATGAATCAAATTTGAGTTCAACTTTAAGTATGTCCGTTATTGTGTCCCATGTTATTCCTAAAACCTTCGCTTCTGTGTCATTGCTACGATCTTTCAGTTCCATTCTGTCCAAAAAAGATTTTGAGTTTGAATTCCATTCTCTCAAGTTCATACTAGCTTGACTAAAGAGTTCCTTTGTTTCATGATAAATGTTCAAAGCTTCTTCATCTGTTTTGGCTCCAACAATTAAATTATCAACATAAAGATTCTGATGAAGCTGTTTAGTGATCTCACTTTGTTTTTGGTTCAAATGATATTTGAGCGTGGCATTTAATAAAAATGGACTAGAAATTACCCCAAAAGGGACTCTAGAAAAACGATAAATTTGAACATTGTTCTCCAGTCTGGAAATACTAGGATCTTTGAGCCACAAAAATCGAGTAACATCTCTATCTTGTTCATGTAGAGCTATTTGCAAGAATGCTTTCTCAATGTCAGCTACAATTGCAATACGACTCATTCTGAATCTGATCAGCAGTCCACAGAGATCTGGTAAAAGTATCGGTCCTCTGTACAGACAATCATTAAGTGATTTGTCGTTCTTAGTTATCCTTGCTGATGCATCATAAACAATGCGAACTTTCGTAGTAGATTTCTGAGGTGTGATAACTGGGTGATGGGGTAGATAATGTTTCAAATTATTTGTTTCACAATCAACTTTCTCAATAATGTTTTTAGATAGCTGTTCTTGGATGATCTGATTGTACTTGTTTAATAGATCTGGATTCCTTTGGAAACGTTTCAAAATTGAATTCAATCGTCCAAAACATAATCCATAGTTGTCCTTGAGTTCTGGGTGATTATGTTTCCATGGCCAACTGACATGATATCGCTTATTTATGAAATTGATAGTTCTATTGAAACTATCGAGTGCCATGTCATCATCTGTGATGTGAGGATTGTCCTTGATACCTATTGTTTCTAAATTCCAAAAAAGTTCCAAGTTTTTAACATCAAATCGAGCTTCATCATTAATTTCATCGGAAACTACAACTTGTTCATTATTTCCTAAAGGTCCACTGTCATTGATCCGAACTGTGAAAGACTGATAAGTTTGTTTTCCTGAGAAAACCATTCCTACTGATGTTGGGATGGCGTAGAGACCAGACGGAAGTTGAAAAATGGAATCTTTGTTAATGAATTCCCAAAAGTAATCCATTCCAATAAGAATATCAGGCTTGATCACAGTGTTTGAAATAAAATGTTCTGGAGGGTCCTCAGAATAATTATTCAATTCAAGCTCCCAAATATCTTCAGTTCGTAGTTTAGAGACATTCATAGCTTCAGTGATCATTGGTACAGATGATGCGTAGATTTCTTTGATAGAATTATCTTTCAAGAGTAATCCAAAATTTACTATTCTACTGTGAATATACTGCGGTTTTTTCGATGCAAAGGTGTTCACTGAAATAAGTTCCTTATCAATATCATTGAGTGACAACCTTGCTGAAAGAGCATTAGTAATGAATGTTTTTTGACTACCTGAATCAAAAAATGCATATACTTCGTTAAAGTCAGAATCTTTGTTCAAATTTATCACCTTCACTTTTGTTATCATCAGTGATACGTTCGTAGTTGAATTAGCACTAGTCATTACTACACTGTGGTTATCAGGATGTACTGTTTGACTGTTAATGCCTAGTGACTGTTCTTCTGTGTTTGTGGGATTAAAATCGCTTACTACAAAATGATTCTCAGAGGATGATGCAGGTTCAAGTTGAATGTTGACATTATCCACTGAATGTTCAAATGTTTTTGGACACATTGCTCGATTGTGATTACCCCTACAATATATACAGGGTCTAGTTGCTTGGCATGAACTAGCCATATGTCCAGTTCTCAGACAACGAAAACAAAGTTTTTGTTCTTGAACCTTCGTTTTCCTTGATTGAACAGTACTAAAAGTAAAAAGTCATGGGTGTAACCGTAACGGTAGTTCCAGTTTGATGGAAAGTACTCGGATGGTCGCCGGACCAGAAACGAAGGTCGAGCAAGCATATGCTCGTCGTCTTCACTGAACCAACGCGGGATATCAACGTTAAGCCAATCAAAGTCTCGCATTCGCGCATTGAAGGAATCTGAGTCATGGAGTCGCCATTTTTTCAACCGACTGTGGAGAGGGCTACAGAACTGAATTTTAGCGCGAAGTTCTAACAACAATTTTGGCCACAAACAACGGAAGACGTACAAGTTACACCGTTTACGCAACGACCGAGTGTACGGATCATTGAGACGTAGCCCATTAACGATGTTGTATACAGTGTTTATATAGGGAAAGATAATCTTTGACATCCACAACAGAGTAGACAACGTAATGGCCACTGATGCACTGACGCGATCTAAAGCTGCCAGGCACAAGTTCGTTTTACTATCTTTTGGTACATAAATGTACGTTTCGACTTCTACGCATTCTGTTGGAGGCGCGTCTTGTTGGAATAGAGTTTCTGAGAGTGGCATGTCGACGTTCGTAAATCGTAATAAATTTAAGCACGGCCGCCTTAGCGGTATTGCGATGGTCTCGCAAACTGACGAACAAAGCAAAAATGCACACCAAATAAAATTAAATAAAATAACAATATAAACAATCCCAAACATAAATAACCAGCGTAAATAAAATTTCGGTCTCGATCAGGCTGGAAAGAAAGAGACTTACGTACCCGAGTTTATACTCTGCAGGGTAATCCAGAGTTGAGGGTCGCTTCTGATTATAGTCAAATGAAGCTCAATGACACCTCGAGTAGTTGACCACCACTCACGTTGTGTTTGTCCACCAACGCTAATGGGACAACAAAATTGACGCCCTCTAGGGGAAAAGACCTTAGAAGAAAAAAATTGGCGGAATCACCAATTTTCTGTAGCAAAAAGTCTGTTATTTTTACCACAGAAAGAGAAATGTAGGAAAAAACTCTGGCAGCTTGTATAGCTGGTCTGAGATTTTACCTTATTTGAGCTCTGTTGGCTCAATGTTATGCTCCTACCTGGAAAAAATATGCATACTGATTGACGCACTGTTTCTTTGTACTATAAAAAATACCTACTGTTCTAACGGAGGCCACAAATCTGTATAAAAACTCACCGATAAACTTTTAATAAACCTGTAACTGTAATACCAAAGTTTTCCGTCTAAGAAAAAGCATTATATAACACAAGAAACGTGATACATGATTATGAGTAATGTGCCATGAAAAAGGTTACAAAAAATAAGAACACAAAAGAAAGGTTAAACATTGAATAATAAATTTCATAAAATATTTCTTAAAGTTCAAATAAAAATTAATCAACGAAAAAATCGCGTAATTCGCGACAGGCACATTAGACCATTATATCCTTATATATTTCTAAGGCTTAGGACCACAGTGATGCAGCACCAAAAATTCAGAATTTTTTATGGTATGATCATTTCATATTGTACTGTGGAAGCATGTTTTTTATTAAAACTTTAGAAAAGTGACAGTAAAACTATTCAACTCATACATAATTTTGCATTTCCTTAGTATTATCACATTTTTTTAGTCTAACTTAGACAGAATTGTCATCAAATTCCATAAGTAAGCACAAATTGTAAGTTTGGAATGAATAGTATGACACAGTAGTTATAATGATGCATTTAAAAATTACGTCAGATAGAGAACCAGCTTGTCTAGATATTTATTAGAGTTTTGGCCCCAACTGTGTCAATGCTGGACACCTTCTGCAACAGTTCTTTGTCAGAGATTATTTATACTAAACTATTGGAGGCAGCAAACTGATAATTTGAAATTAATAGAATCAAGTAGGCATACACAGCATAGTGCTATACTCTATCAGATGTATTTAGAAGCTACAATACATACTGTGTTGAACATGTACACAGAGCTTAGATATGTACAGCTTATATGTGTAATCAGAGTACAAGGGATGTTAAAGAAATTCAATATTATGGCCACTAAGTATGCCTTTATGCTTGTCATTTATGTTTTGAAACTAACTAGGATTTATGTTTGTAAGCTAAACAAACCAAATTCTATTTGCATCTTTTGTGGACAGTTTGAGCTGTAGCTTACGTAAAATAGTTTTATAGAGCCATGCAAAAAAGTGCGTCAAGTAGAGAATATCACTATGACTGAAAAGACATACAAATTCCACTCATGATTTTCATTACAGAATTCTCATCAGCTCAAATTATGGACAAGTTACCTCCAGAAAAGAAAAGAGCAAGACAGCTGGGTGAGCTTGAAGGGATTGATGACGAATTTGGTCAGGTCAGGATGTGGAAGCATTTTTTCCCAAGTTTACACTGAAAAGTGTTGTATGTTTCAGATTGCCAGCTGAAAAGGTTTATTATATTGCTGGGATATAAAACTGTACTTTATGCTTTTCAAATGATAAGAAAGTATTTACAGATAAAAATCCAGTTATCTTACCTTTTTGGGATCATTGCAGGTTGAAAAAAATGACGATGTTAAACTTTATTGGATGAATGACAGCAGCAAATATGAGAACCCATTGATGCTCATCCTAAAGTGTATGGTATTAATTTTTTCATGTTTAGTGAAGAATTTTAATTTTTCCACATTTCAGCAGCCATTTGCTACAATGCTTGATCAGTGTGTAAAATTCTAGCAAGTCAACTATTGAAGCCAGGTACAGTGGGCTCTATGCTTTCTGGCAGCACAAACCAAAGTTTAGATGAAGTAGACTTCAGTAAGATATTTTTTAAATGTTATTGTTATCATTCATTTCTATCTTTTGAATTTACGAGCAGGAAAATCGTGTTCAACAAAGGAAAGACATAGCTCAAGAACTGACGGTTCTGACTTTGGAAGCCCCTAAATTCTCAAATAGATCCGAAGTTTGATGATCATTTGCAAGATTAAATGGCTAAACTAAATGAATTTGGATTGTCACTTACAAAAATGGCACATAAAATTGATAACATCGACAAAAGATTGATGGTTTAAAGAAGTGGTTAGAAAGCATAGTCATCAACTGAAGGAACTTGAGAATATAGTTTTTGTGAGTTTTAAGCATGATTACATTCACCTACACATGTTGCAATAAAATTTTGATATTTAGACAAAAAAGGATTTAGAATAAGTAGAAAGTGTAGACAAGTTGTTGGAAGAAGATGATGAAAAGGTATTGTGGAAGATATAAGTGGTACATGCAAACTACCTGTAGAAAAGGTGACCAGTTGGAGAGTTTATCATCAGCAACTTAACTCACAATCCCCATCTTATCTTCAACAACTCAACTCTCCCAAATGTGTGACATTGTTAAGCTGAGGAAAAATATTACTTTCTTCTTCTGGTCTGTTCTTTTTTCAACTCTGCCTGCATCTTTTTATGGTCAATAAAGTAACGATTTTTATTTTTCAATCACCAAATTTTTGCACTTTTTCAAGGTCAACAATTTCGTAATTTTTTTTCTAATGATTTTGCCATTTGGCCAATTTTTGTTCCTTTCCTTGGCCACAAAATTAGCTAACTTATTTCACTGGGCTTGCTGTAGTTTCCCTTTTCCATTTGAAGAATTTTTGACTCTTTTCCTGAACACAAAATTGACAAACTGCTTTAACTGTTCTCGCTCTAGGTTCTCTTTTCCCCTTTGCCCATCCTATGTACCTTCTCTCCAGGACAAAATGCACGAAATATACAGTAATTTTCCAGTTCATTCAATTTTTGGGTCTTCCTCTGAACTTTAGAAATTGACAATTTTTCTTTGTTTCCTGTATCTTTTCTGTTTGCCCATTATTTTTGAACACCACAAAATTTTCAAACACTATTTATTCTTCTGAATGTAATTTGCCTCATAAGTTTGCCAAATTTTTGCACCTTCTCTCAGCCACATAATGGGTTCCTCTTACATTCCTATTGATATCATTTTTTCATCCGATTGATAATTGGATTCCTCTCTCCTAATCAATTTTTTTCCTCTCTCATAATCTAAGTGAGTTATTGATGCACTCATTGCCACTATGTTATTTTCTTACTCAGGCCAAAATCTCTCTTTCAGCTGAAGCACATATTGTCTTACGCCATACTGTATCCTTGCTTATGTATCCTTCTGCTTTCAGGCTTATTTTTCTTTCTCTCTTAACTATGCACTCTTGCCCATGCACTAGATAATCCCTTGAACAACTACTCTATTTTACTCGGCCAATTTCGTTTGTATATAATGTTTTAGCTGTTCTTTCTTTGCTTCAAAATTTTTATTTTCTTCCTTTTTTATATTCTATTTTATTCTCTGTGTCTTTTTCAATTTTACTTTTTCTATCCTCCCACTTTCTTTTCCTCTGTTCCTCTCTCCTGTTCCTTTTCTTTTTGCTTTCTCTATGTCTCTCATATCGCTCGCCTCTGGCTTTAATTTAGGATCTTTTCCAGCATCCCTGCCACAGTAGTCCCCCTGAAAGGACAGCATAGACCCTACTGGGCCTGGAGTGCACCAGATTGCCAGGTCTTAAGAGGGTCACAACTACCTTCTGTTTTCATTATTTTTCTTTCTTTTCATACATGAAGCACACCATGACTACCTCTTTTTGCTCCCAGCAGAGTCCCTCTAAGTGCAGTGCACTACACCTCACTTATATTTAAATGATACCTATGGTGGGTGTCTGACTGGCGAAAATTCATACCTGCTCCACCAAGAATGTAAAACTCTGAGATTGCACTCACATTGATCTGGAAAACTGCCAATCACTCTGGGTGATTGTAGCTTCAAGGTTGTTTGCACCATAGGAAGATCAGGTTTGTCATATAGTTTTCTTTTTTGTTTCTGCAATTTTTGTCAATTTTTATTTTTTCCTTTTCTTGACCTTTCCTGATCAGTGAACCTTGATTAAACGATTGCACCTCTTTTCAACTACTTGTATATGCCTTACCTGTATCATCACGTTTTACTATCACTGACAAAAACATCTGCGACTTCAGCCACACTCTCTCCACGTGCCATCCAGCAAATATTTCAGCCACAGCTGCCTTCTCATCTGTAAGTAACAAATTTTTTAATTGATCACTCTCTTTTTCTCAGCAGGTCCGCTCCCAGAACTGATGGAAAAAGACCTGACACAATCCAAAAGGCTATCCCAGCACTTCACCACTGAAAAACACTTATCCACTTCTTCTCACTCGAATTTGAAGGTTAGTCTCAATTTTCTTTCTGTAACATCATTGCAGATAAATTCACGTTTAGTCGCACTTCTCTCATGCCCACTAATCCCTCTCTAGCTGAACACTCAAATCACTGAGCTTTCTCACAGATCAGTCAACATGCTGGAGCACACTGACAGTGAGCAGTTCATTCAGGATGCATTTGACCAGGCCATGGCCCCCCACCCATCGTAATTAACATTAGTTTTGCACATTTCTCATTTTACATTCTTTTCACCTTTCAGGGACTTATTTTATATTATCAATTTTCACTTTCACTCCAGCCAGTTGATTGTCAGTGCTGTTCTGTATGTTTTTTTGGAACTATGACAACTCCATCAACATCATTCACTGCCGTTGAAGCCATACCATACAGAGAGTCGCTCAATGTCAACAAATGCTAGGTTCATTGGGGAGAACAACACCTGCATCAAAATGACCTCAGCTTTTGTTGTGGTGGTATTCTTTCAGCCACTATCTGTTTTTATTTTAAGTCCTCTTAGTCTGGAGAATCAACCTTTAAATGTTAAAGGACTTTTAATAACAAGACTTCATTTCAGAAAACACCTCTATTAGCCATTGCAAAAAAAGCAATGCCCAGCTCTGGCCAAGTGGAGGCTTAGGTGTATGCAGCACCACCAAGAATTGGAGCTGCTCAGCCAGAGAGAGGGATATTTCACCAAGAAACTGAACAGGTCCTTTTGGAAAACAAAGAGTAAAAGAGAAAGGGTGCTCACCCATTTCGAAGGATTCTTCTCCCAGGGGAGACTAATACCCAAACACAAAAATCTAACAATTATATACATCATGTACAATCCATGCATAGGCCAGCTACCTTCGTCAGAAAGTACCCAGGCATGCAAACTATATACAATATTTACCTACCTATACCTAGCCAGCACTGGGTGCTCATCAGGTAATAGTTATAAACAAAACAAAGCAAACTATATACTGCATATCCCAAGCCAGCTACTCTCCTCAGGCAGTACTCAAGGTATGCAAATGTTCAATAAATACATACCAATACCAAGCCATCAGTAGTTCCTCACCAGGTACAAGCTATAGGCAGCACAAACAAAAAAGCAACTTTTTGGGTTATGAAAAGTATAAATAAATGAATTAATTTCATACAATTAGTAAACAGGAAAAATCACTGCAATATTAATAACCACCAAAAGGGTATGTGTAAAAATTGGGTAAAATATGCCTTTTTGTACAAACCGCTCTATGGTCCTTTCTACAGATGGATGAAAAAACATTTCTATCTTTGTCTCTTCATATTTTTTTCATAAATTGTTTTTATATCATTTTCATGTAATAATACAAATTTGATAACCATTCCTTTCAAAGATTAAAAATTTATTGTTTTTTGTTATTATAAGTTAACCTAAAACCTCTTACCTTATTCACTTCTATAACTATGTTACATAGTTTATTACAAATTCTAAGCATAATTCTTTGGGCCTCCAGCCACAGACTGTTCTATGTAGTCACTATGACCATACCCCTAGAGCTCATTTGTCATTTATCCTGAATAACAACCTATGGGTGGATTATATGTGTGAGACTTATCATGTACATTTGTATATAACAGAGTCTGTGTCCATACACAAAACATGTTCTTGCAATTTTTCCATGTAAGTGTATAATTTTAGGCCAGCTTAGGAAGTTGGTGAGTGCTTCTAAAAATTCATCATTATATGTGTACCTTAGGGAGGCCATAGAATCCCCATAGAACCTTATACCAGTCACAGTTACTTTATCATTAAAAACTAGAGTGAAAAATTTTTCTGGAGCTGTTAAACATTCTGTGTGACTTATATTATTTCTTTGTCTAAATTTACCCCAAAAACTATTCACCATTAATTTAGATTCGAGTTCTCATTCCTCTATTTTTCTCAGTTCGATTTTTTACCAACCTGATACCCTCATGTTATTGGTAATTTTCGCTATATGTATCTTTTTCATGTTCCATCATATTGCTCCATGGCCACCCGTCCACCTGTTGCTCAGGTCACAGGAATGTGTTTATTCAATCTACAAAAAAGCGTTCCATTCTTTGTACAGAGGTTGTATTTTTATTTCTCTTCATAATGCCAGACTTCCTGTATTTCCAAAAAGTTCAAAAGCACAAAAAACAGGAATTTTTCCCTCTTTTATAACCCAACTCCATGGCCTTGTATGACTCTAATGTCACTCATGCTCCAGTGAGTGAACACTCCTCATTTGCATGTGTGCAATCGTCCTCAGAATTGTATATGCACAATCTGCAGAGTGGGAAAAGAAGCTTTCCTCCTGATCGATATGGAAGCACTGGATGAAAGAGCTTTCATGGTTTTTGCTTTCACAACTGTGCACTTTATGATTCTAGTGTATGGTTGATTGTCTAATTTGGCCAAATTCTCTGTGATAATTTGTGGATGCTTGATGGTGAGCAAACCTATCTTGCACACCCAGGGGTAAAAACTACAAATGTCCACATAGTCAATCTGTTCACCATTTTGACATTTATGGTAAAGTTGAATTGTATTTGGGGTAAATTAGGTATTTTTTATTTTTTTTAACCAAATTTACCCCCAGGGGGTGACTTTCCTGGATTGGGAAACCTTGACTGATATGGGAAACGTTTTTTTAGGATGGGTGATGAACTGTGGTCAGCGTGGAGTTTAACCTAATTTACCCCCAGGGGGTGACTTTCCTGGATTGGGAAACCTTGACTGGTATGGGAAACGTCTTTTTTAGGTTGGGTGATGAACTATGGTCAGCGTGGAGTTTGAAGCACAAAGGCGAAAAGCCTGGCGTTTTGGCTGGATTTGTGATACTGTAAAAAAAAGTTTTGAGGCTGCAATGGGGCATAGCAGTAAAAAAGCAGGTGGACAGGGTTTACTGTGGAAAACCACTTCCGAAATTTGTTTTTTCTGTGGTTTTGTCTATTGCTTCCGGAAATTTTGTTACCCTTTAAAATTTCGGCCAATTAATTTTCGATTTTGTTGAACCCTGGGCTGATTAAGCCTTTATTTTTGTTATGGACACTTTGAAGGCAAATGCCAAATCTCCAAAAAAAGTATGTTTTTAAGCAGTTGCAGTGATAAATTGTTGACCCAGTTTGACCTTTTTATAGCTGAACTTTCGAGAGATTGTTAGGATAACAGATGGTGGGCTGAGGCCTCAAGATATTGCCTCAAAGCTGGTGGAGTGGGGCCCTATCCCAGCTGAAGGCACATTGGCCTGCCCAAATTGTGACAAGGCAATGACATTGTGTGAAGATAAGACCATGTTTGTATGTTTTGTTGTTTGGTTTTGCACTTAAACTATGTTATTGTTTACTGTTTTTTAGACCTGATGGCTTAAGATGAACGTGTGATAAGTGGTTTTTGTTAAAGCAAAAGGAGATTAGTAAACAGAAGAAGAAGAAAATTAAATGCTGAAAGACATTTGAATTTAGGTGAGTTTTTAATCCATTTTGTGAACTTGATGTTAAAGTTCATGCACCTTTATTTGGCTAAATTTTATAAGTTGGTTCCCGGCCTTCAGCCTAATTATTGTACATGAGTTGTTTGTTAATTTTGAGCATGGATTTCTGTGACTAGTGAGTAGACATTAATTTTTCCTTCAAAATTTTGCTTAGGCTTAGGCTTAGGGTACAGCAGCTGTGCCCATAGGGGGCAGTGCTTTTGAGGCTCTTCCAAATGAAGTTGTTTAGTTAAAATAGTACCAAGTGTCTTAAAGGAATATAGTTTTTATACTTTCTGGTGAAATGGTGTAGTGGTAAACTCACTAAGTCTATACACTGAGGGACCAGGTTCGATTCTTGAAGAAGGTGGGATTTTTCTGTAGTGACAAGGAGTATGTGACAAGTGTGCAAATTTTATGCAAATGTGTTCCTGAATACAAGGAGTGGCTGAATTTTCGAACTGATCTGGATAGCTGGCATCTTAAGGAGTCCGAAAATAACAGTTTGGAAGATAATTGGGAAGGGAACCGACTTGTAAAAAAATTCCCTTTATCTAGGTGGGGTACATTTTTCGCCCATTCTCATTTACCATTATGGAAGATATTGTCATTTGCCCTTTTTTGGTCTGAAGGGGTTGCTTTGGGCATAATTGGTAAGGAACGCAGAATCGGGGGCCCAAATACATTAGTGGATTGGGCGTCATTTTGCCGTGAGGTTGTTTTGGATGTGTTTATGGCAAAAGACAATGAAGTGTTCGGTGGCCCCAGTGTGATTGTTGAGATTGATGAGTGTGAATTTGTAAAATCCAAGTACCATTGGGGTGAGAATATGTTACATTGTTCAAAAATATTTTGGAATCACCCCCACACATTGGCAAGGAGAGCAGGTATGGGGGGGTACAAATCCCCCTAAGTTTTGTAGTCAGAAATTTTTCCATGTATATACATGAAAAAGAAATGTTTTGGCAAATTTTTCAGGATTTTTGGCTCAAAAAAGGCCTAAAACCTGAGAGTAGCCCCCCCCTTTACCCCACCAGATTTTGGAGCTGCACATGCATGATAACAACTATACTACATATTTTTAAGGTCATCACCTAGACGGCACTTGGGGTTTTGGTATTTATGAGCGTGGCAGTGGTTGCGTGTTCATGGTGCCTGTCAAGGATTGCTCATAGCACACCCTATTGCCAATCATCCAAAAACACATTGAGACTGGCACAATGATCCACAGTGACATGTGGAAGGCCAATGAATGTTTAGATGTGAGTTGATATTTTTGCTATATTATTGATTTTAATTTTCATATGTCAATATTGCAGGAAAATGGTTACATCCATTGGACAGTGGACCATTCAAAAGAGTTTGTGAATGTGGACACAGGAGTTCACACCAATGCGATCGAATCATCATGGCGTATGGCCAAATCATCAATGTCATCCTCCGGTAGAGTCAAAGATCATAAAGCCGGAAATTTGGTGCACTTGAGCAAAAAAAATAAAAAAATGAGGAAAAATTAGCAAAGATGATTTATCCTATTTATGATTTAATTGCATGAATGAACATAATGAATCTGACGATTTCTGGCATTTTGAATTGTGTTTTGATCACACATTTGTAAAAGCTGGTGATTAATCTTTTTTCCTCAATATGGAATCTGGAGGTCAAGTTGCAAAAGTAAAGTTTTATCACTTTTGGAAGAATGTTGAAGAAAAATTCTGGCAGCAAATTAATCAATGATTGTTGTTCTATTTGCTTTTGATGCTTCATAAAATCACAATAAATAATTGTTATTGATATTATTAGAAGATGTAAAAAAATGTAGAGCAAGAAATCCTGGAGCAATCTGGGGGAATGGCTAAATGGTGAAATGTGTCAAAAATGAAAAGGATGGAGCCTTGTCTCAGAATGCCAGGTACATACAAAAATGGTGAACTCCATGAAACCCATATTTTTTTGGGTGTGGTTTGACTGAAGGGTGAACTGCAGATGAGGGAAAATCTGTTTTTAGCGCATGTTATGTTTAGGTCTCAGCTCAGGTCAAAATACATCAGCAATACAATTAAAAATGCTTGTAGCTGACTGATTACTATAGGCCACTCAAAGGATATCCCTATATGTAAAGAACAACAATTCTCTAGCAGACTAAACACAACCTTCAGCTACTGTATAAGCTAATGCACAGTAACTGGAAACCGAAAGCTTGCATCCAAAAAACTATCATGGTACTCTGCAAATCCTTACTCAATGGTCCTTGTAAAAGTCGGTAATGTGAGACGCTGTTGTCAGAGAAAATATGCCTCAAAGGGGTCCTTCTCAACAATAAATAATAAATAAAAGATGGTTTCCAAGCCTCATGCATGAAAGAACTAACAATATGACTAGTAAGCAGCTCACACAAAAAAGATAAACTTGTGAGAATGACCTTATCATGTGGCAGATAGCCTTTCAAAGGCAGTCATGCCAGCATTATGATGCATACTCACCATTTTTACAATTTGCATGAATGAAAAGTCTGCTACAATAAGTGCATCCCAAACACAAATTTTGGTTTCTGAAGGGATAGCCTAGGAACTGCACTCTGCATATGCCTTTCAGAGGGGAAAAATTTGTCAAAAAATGTGGTTTCTATGTCTGCAATCTGCTTCCCTAGGCATATTCTGTTGTTAAGACATGCACCTGGCTTTTAGCCCTAAAAGTGGAGCAAAAGTCACTAATATTTTGTGATTGCTGTTGTGCATTTCACTTTTCCTGAAGTTGGCCATTGCTAATGTTGTGTTGATTTGTGTATCCTGAAAATATAAGCAAAAATATATGTTTGTACTAATGTTCTGACTAGATGTCAGTTCTCACCCCCTGTTCAGCAATTAAGGAGCATTTTCTTCTACTCTACTCATAAATGCCTTGGATTTGTTACTTCAAAGGTATATCTTAAACATTCTATTACCTCAAATAATGCATAAAATGGCCATTACCTAGAGCAACATTTTCATGGTCAAATTTTTTGGTAAGCACCCCATTGTCTCAGGATGTACACCTGGGCATAAGTCTCTGCTCCAGCCTGAGTCTAACCAAAGTCTAACTCTAGGCCAATATCTGAGCCATAGCCCAAGCCTTAGTCTACACTTCCTAAGATTCCGCCATAATCTAAGCCAGAGCCTAAACCTAAGCCTATGAAAGATCGAAATTAATTTTTAAGGTTACACAAAATTTTCATATTCACCTGTACTCATTGTTTGTGTAACTGGATATTGCTAGTATCGAAGTTTTATAAACACACCGACAAATCTTTATCCAATGTAAGAGGAGCTTTGATCTTAGTGAAACATTCACAAGGATGGGATGTTTGCAGTTACAAGAATTTTGATATAAGTGCTTAGTCATTATTTTGGAGCCAAAAAAGTGCTTGGGATAATCCTTCCATTTATCAATTTGTTGAACTTTTTTTGAAATCTCATGTTTCTCATCCAATGCATTATTGGTGGTCCATTATGGAAAGAAAAGATCCCTGCTGCTATCAATTAAATCTTTACTTTCCCTGATTCACTGTAATTTTTCTTGGCTGTGAAAAGTCATTCATATATTGCACCTTGATTGTAGTGATTCCACAATGTGCAATAATTACACAGTTTATTCTCTGAGTAGTATATGGATTGCAGCATTCTGTACCCAGAGAACAATAGTTCCTTATCTCAGCCAAATATTCAATTCAAGCTTTCTGGCATTTGGTTAATGATGCCATTTTAGTAGTTTGTTCAGTACAAAAATTATGTCAGCTTACATGGGCATGTTCCATTCATTGAAAAAGTAATTGTGAACCATCAGTCGAGTTGACAGTAACTTAGCTTCTCTGCAAGAACAGATCAGTCGGGAATAAGCTTTCATGATTCAGTTTACCTGTCAACATCTATGGCACACTATATCATCATAGATGCTATCAGTCACCAAAGAATTTTAATTTTTGTTGTGTATTGAAGTACACTCAGCAGTCTGGAAGTTGTTAATACTTCCTTTTTGTTTAGTATCTGTTGAAGAGAATACTACAGTGTATCATTTGGCATCAGCAGACCATCGAAATCAACTTTGTAGAGAAACTTATTTTGGGAATTTATTCTCAGGATGCCAATACAAAAGGTCTCCAGCAGCATATCCCTAGCATATGAAATGTCTCAGTACAAAATATCCCAAGCATAATGGCTACATCAGAATATCCTAAGAAAATATTCTCTGAACAAACTGTTCCCTTCAAGATTTCTTCAACACAAAACATCTCCAACAAAAGGACTCCAAGGAAAAATCCCTGAACAGAATGTCCCCAAAGCAGAACATTCCCTTTTATAAATATCATGTATGTATTCTACTGATAAATATTGTAACATAAGCCCAGCATGCAGGTTGCATGCACATTGTGGATATTGTTTACAAGTCCATCATTAGCATAGAAGTGAAAAGCCTGGAAAGAATGTATGAATTAAGGTGAAAAGATTCTGAAATTAACGATTTAGGTTCATAAGCCCCAACTGCCCACAACAGTGAATCAGCACATAAGTGTGAATAGCTCATAAGCATGAAAATAGTATGTGCTTAATTGTGTTCTATCCTCTGTCACATGCGGACGAATTTCGCCGAACGTCACATGATTCACATCACAATTTTTCTTATGTTTTTCATCACGTTTTGTGTTACATTAATTAACCTCAATTTTACGTTTCACTTTTATGATTTTTACATGCTATTTCTGTGTGTACTTTTTATGTTTCGTTTCTGTTTCATTTGCGCACATTTTATTTCCGTTTTGATTTATTATTTTCTATTGCAAACGTAGACTACGGTATGTATCCGCTAGTCAAGAATTTCCGTTAGAGATAATCTCTCCGAGCTCATCACTGTATTTGGAGCACAACGTGCACCTCTAAACAGTAAAAACTAGTGACTTTTCGCAATGTGAAACGACTAGTTTGAAATTCTCACCAGATGACGTTCCTATGTTAAGCATGGAGAGTGAAAACTCGCCCCAATGCTTAACGTTGTGAACAGGAAAATGTCTATGTGACCATAGGCATCTTCTGCAGTGATTTCGGCTGCAGAATTTAGCTTGGGGGAGTGTTAACTCTGCCCAAGGCATACTGTAGTTTATGGAGCCCTTATAAGGGCTTGTTTTGTCATTTTTGTGTCTTGTCTTCGACTCTAATCGTCTTGTTGCATTTACATCCTACGTTTCGCGTTTGCCGCTCATCATCGTATTATAATTTACGTATTTCAACTGCATTCGCCCCCTGTTAATAAATTTGCATACTCTCGCCTTCGGTCTCCCGCAGGTTGCCGGTTACAGTAACCCAATCATAGGAGTTCACCCCCGTCCCCGTTGATTGAGAACCCCTGTCGCCCTCCCCGAGGAAACGTTTGTTACCACCGCCTGCCGACCAGCAGCCGCATTCCCTTCTACATCGAATCACTCCAGATTCCCGTACCCACTCACTGCCGTCCATAGGACCCATGCTTTGACCCTTGAACCCGTTGCCCAGTGTGGAGTACTTTGAGAAGAGGATTTAGTGAGTCTTCTCAGGGGTTATTATTGTTGAGGGTATATTTGTGGGAATCCTCCTTAAGCTAGTTTTCCCTTGGAAGTACCCTCACTAGAGAAAGCCCTCAGACCCTTAAGGTCAGGGCCAATAAGGGGATTTAGGTTAACAATCGGTTCCCCTACAGTACGCTGTTCAGGAATGGCACCGTCCCTCATTCTCAGTGAATGAGGACTAGGGATTGGCACCCCTGACCCTGCCGCGTTGTCCATTATTCTACAGCAGAACCCTAGGACAAGGCCGAGGTACACCATAGGTTTACCTGTGGTAGTACCAGCTGGGTTAGGTTCCCGAACTGAATATATCAATGGAGCCACCCCATGGGGTCACAGCATGTCACTTGCAGTGTCATGGCCATATTTCCTATGGGATATGGTATGGGTTTTCCCATCAATGTGACTGATCACCAATTTACTTAATGTGACATGGCTCCCAATTTCAGTTAATGTGACACCTTCCTGCTGTGAAAGGTTCATAAGTGCAAAAGGCTCATAAGTGCAAAAAGCTTTTAACTGTGAAAGGCTCATAAGCCCAAAAGATTCATGATTGTAAGAGCTACTTTTTTTCATTGTTTTGTTTTTTGGGTTTCCAACTTTTTATTTTTGTCAGTTTTTTCTTCAATGTTCATTTTTTGTATCTTCTAATTTTCTTTTTTTTCTTTTGTTTTTTTCAGTTTAGTTTTTTTAGTTTTTGCATCATTTTTTGTTTCTTTGATGTTTGTCTCTTTTGGAATTTCTTTATAAAATTTTTCTGAGTAAAAGTTTTCCAATTTGGACAACTTGACATTGTTATTAAATGCTGATCCTGAAGAAATTTCGAATTAACTGAGCAACATATAGTTAATTTTGGTCATGGATATCAAAAGTCATGAAATTTTGAAAGTAGAAAAAAATCTGAAAAATTTGAAAACGTCAAAAAAAATTCAAAAATGAAATAAGAGGAAAATATACTAAAAATTCAGTCACTCACGGGTTCAAAATTTGAAAATTCAAAAAGTCAAAATGATGATTAAGAAAAAACAGAAATTCCAGAAAGTCAAAGTGTAAAAAAGATTGATCAAAAAGATTGAAGATCGTGGCTGAAAGTAAAAAAATTAAAAAAACAAAAATTGATGAGATTTTTAGAGAATAGTAATTAAACTAAAGAAAAAAAATTTTTTTAAATAATATGCCTTAAAATTTACAATGTCGATTCTTTTAATTCAGGGTGATTTAAGTATTTTTCTCAAGTGTCAATTTTTTCACTTTATTTTTTCAACAGATCATGGTCAGTTCATCGATGAACAACAAAAATGGACTCTAGTCAAGCTGGAAAGAGAAAAATAGTGATGAAATTTCGCACAATATTTTTGTAGAATGTGAAGTTTTTTACTGCATGCATGATAAAGATTACAAGTCTTAATCCAAAATATCAATTTTCTATCAAAAATTGACATTTTTGATTTTTTTTCAGTTTCAAATCAATCACTTTCTTACGCGAATCTTCCTTTTTTCTAACATGAAATGAATGTTTGTACACATCAGAGCTGACCATTCACACTATTTTTCATTAGAAAATTTACATTTTTCTATTTTTTGTGGTCAAAAATGACAGTTCAATTCCGAAAATTCAAATTTAAATTCAAGAAACTAACCTTAGAAATTTAGTGAAATTATGCCTCTGATGATCATATCAGAGATTATTTCAAAATTTATCATGAATTTCTTTATATTTTTGTTGGCAATTTCTGAAAATATTGGAAAAATCAATCAACATTCTTTGTTGGAGGATTTCGTTTTATTTTACTTTCATTTTCCACATTATATTTAATTGTGAAATTCTATTCAGTCAAATCATGAGTCTTTAAATTAGTTCAGCTAGACCAGCTTATAAACAGTGATTTTATAATTATCTGAAAATGAAATAATTGGAAACAATGGGAGAAAAAAATATTTGGGAGAAGGACACTAAATCAGAAAGGAAGACATGAAAATTTGGAAAAAAATTTTAAAACGTGAAAGAAAACTTTGAATAGAAAAATTCTGGAAAAATGAAGATAGAAAACATGAAAAAAATTAAATAGAAAATTTGCAAAAAATGAAAAATTCGAAAATAGAAAATTTGCAAAGAAAGAATTCGAAAGAAAACTGGGAAAAGGAAAAAAATTGAGGAAAAAGTTTATTAGAAAAATGATAAAAAACAAACAATGTGGTTAGATAAGAAACAAAAAGAAAACAAACAATGTGGTTAGATAAGAAACAAAATTTTAGTATAGAATTTCGAAAAAAAGCAAATCAGTAAAAATTGAAGAAAATTAGTAAACAAATAGTGAAGAAAATGAATTTGGAGAGAATAAAAATGATGGAAAAAATAAAATATAGAAAACTTGCAAAGGAGAAATGGGAAAAAAACAAAAAAAATTAAAAATCCGATCCTACAAAAAGGAATTTGGGAAAAAAAGAAAATTTGGAAAATGTTAAGAAAAATGAGCAAAAAATTAAAAAATGGGGAAAAATTAGCAAAGAATTAAAAAATGGGGAAAAATTCGCAAAGAAAAAAAAATTAAAGGGAAAACAAGATTATAAAGAAGATAACAGAAAGAAAAAGGGAAATCTGACAAAAGGAAACGAGGAGGAGAACGTATGGAAAGACTAGAAGAAAATAATTGGAAAAGTGAAACAATTGGAAGAGCAAACAGTTGAAAAAAATCTTGAAAAAAGTTAAAATATAAAAAATTTGGAAAAAGGAGCTAAAAAATTTTAGAAAATATCAATTTTTCTCACCCTGCCTGATTTCCCATCAGTTTTATTCCTTTTTTCAGTCTGATCAATTTGATCAAGGTGATTTTCCATGAAATAATTCTTTAAGCTTCAATCGGACCAAATTGAAAATGGCCTGTGGAGGTTCATTTTGGAAATTCAATCCAAAAAATATGAAAATTCTAGTGTCATATTTATTACTGTAGAAATCCGTGAAAACATTAAATAGTTACTGCAAAAATATTATAAGAAAAGTAGAACAAGGACAACAGTTTTCACGATCAAAGTATACAATACTCAAATGCCCGAAAATTATCGTAATACCGTAGAGTAAATGACTGCCTAGAACATTCATTAATGTGATATCAACAAAAAATGTATTCAAATTCAGCAATAAAGAAGCATGAAATGTCAAGAATAAATAATTTTTAGCATAAAATTCTTATGAAATTAATTTTTAATCTTTTTTTTCAATCAACAATTTTGAAATTTTTTGAATAATGTTTTAAATTTTTCACAGATGGTTGAAGCACAGAAGACACTGTTATAAGAGAAATTTTTTCGAATGTTGAATTTTCCACTTTTTCTACAAATTTTTAAAAAATTCTACTAAAAATTGTAAAATTGAAAAAAATTACAAAATTATTGATGTGAAATTATCATCTTTGATCGGAAGAACAGTATAAAAACGTTAAATTTTCTATTAGAAAAAGGTCAAGTATCATCGATGAGATCATTTTACGGGAAGAAATATTTCAGAAAAACAATAATCAAGAAATACCGAATTTTAATGCAAATTTTTATCATTTTCAACAAGGAAGCACTGGTCCAGAATTATTTGTTTTAGAGAACGATTTTTCATCCAAAAAGACTAATTTTATAATCGAAATGATCACTTTTTTCAATAACTTTCCAAACTAAAAGTAAAAATTCTCGATCAAGATGCTTCCAATAAATGAAATTTGATGATGGTTTGGGTAGAAGATGTCCAGAAGATCAATTTCAAGCACACACGTACATGTGGGGGTAAAACGTTTTAACCCTTCTACCTTAAACCCTGGATATTCCCTCTGGCTTGAATTGGAAAAACATGGAACACCCTTTAGGGAACTTTTTTGAAAACAGTATTTTTGATGGATTCTATGCATATTTAGTAGGAAGGTCTGTGAATTTTTTCAGTTGCTCATCTCCCACACCCTCATTAACACATAGACATAGAAAGCATTAATATGGCCATAGAGCCAAAGATCCAATAAACAGCAGTGAAATATCCCATAAAATGCACACATCTGACCTCATTACATGTTACAAAAAATTCAAGGAGTTGATGGATAGTTATAGACAAGGGTGCTAGAGGGGCTTACAATGAGTCATCATTGATGTTTGGAATTTTTGGCTTCTAAGATATCAAAATAACAAGTGGTATAGTTAACCCTTAAAATACCGTATGGGGTCTGTTGGACCCAACACCCCTTTTTTGTGTTTTCTTTACAAAAGCTGCATGGAAACATTTATTTTAATGATAAAAACGTTAAATTGCGTAAAAAAATTCACTAATCACAACAATCACAGCAATAAGTGATGGAATGATCACTGCAAATTGGTTTACGGCATTTTCAGCAGCATATTCTCATTTTGTGGTCACTATTTCTGCCGCAGGGTTCACACCTTGTTCTTGCGATGGCTTTATCTTCATATTTGGGAGCTACTCTCACCGTATTTGGTCCTGTTTTGTATTTTTTGGCAATGTTGTCATGCAATTTGCTGATTTTTGGGATGTTTTTTGCATACCAGTGATTGGACTGGCTTCTGACATTTTGTTGCAGGTGCATCAAGGAGTAGGATAGCACACATAAAAATTTGAGCCTAAAAAAGAAAAAATAAAAATAATAAAAAAATAAAAAAGAATTTTACCGCGTGTCTGGGACATTTTTCACTATTTGACTCGTTCCTTGAATATTTTCGCCAATATTTTCGAAATTACGAAATTGGTAAATGTGGTATGCATTCGATGCAGCTGGGTCTAAAATCCAGAAAAAAACACGCATAGGCCAACGAGAATTTCTAAGTTTTGCTGAGAAAAGAAATCATAAAAATAAAATAATTATTGAAAATACTCAATGCTCTTACTCAAATATTTTTTAACCATCATATCAAATGTGTCAACGCCTCCTTTCGACTTAATGTAATCCAAAATTATCGTCGGTTTACCATCACCTCCTTTTGAGATTTGTGTATCATGATGGCGTGTTGAAAGTAGATAAATGGCTTTGTTTGGCTTGCCCTGATAGTGTACCAACGTTCGATAATCGGAAAACAAAAACTCCTACGTTTTTTCCGGAAGTTTGCCCATGCAAAATTCATCTGGAATCTCTTTCTGATTTTTCCGAATGGTGCCAACAATATAAGTTGACTCATCCTATAATTTGTCCACCAATGGTGCTGATGTAAAAAAATTGTCAGATGTGACAATTCGGTCAGCTTTTTGCAAACTTGTTGTCAAGTCCATTACGACATAAAAATTTTTAAATTCTGATAAGAATTTGAAAACGTGCATTTTTCGCACTTTTCCCCTAATTTCTTCTCGGGAGCATTGTTTTCATCCACTTTTCTGCAATAAATTGATGCATCAAATAGAAAAAAACCCAATATCAACCACTAAAAAGTCAAAAATTATGATCAGTAAAGCCACATTTCTGCCAAAATCATATCTGTAGCTGGGGGAGGGGGGCGAGCGTTTGGGAGGGGAGCACCAATGTATGAATGTTTTCTCACTACTTACCATTTTCGCCCATTAAAAAAATCATCCGAAACATTTTCCACATCTGCTTCTGAATCATCATCTCCAGCATCCGATTCTGAATATGGGACATCCTCAAAATCATCTTTGTTGAACTGCGGACCATCCGATTATTCGCTGTCTGATAGTCCAGATTCTAGGCCTTGATTTGGCCGAATTTTGGCAAAATTTTTGCTTGCATTTCATCAAATAATGGAGGTAAAATAAGTTCTTTATCGTCCTCCCATGAAACAGGTTCCCCTGGCACATCTACCTCGGAATCATCTGAAATTGATAAATTATCATTAATTTCCAATGCTTTCTATTTGGACATTGTGTGAAAAATAAATCAACCTGAAAAGCAAAAAAAAGAGAATTTTCAAAAAAAATTTTCAAAAATACACCATGCTAGGTAATTCAATGAGATGAAAAGCATACTAATGAAAAATGAATGCGCTTTTTGTCTGCATTAGCCGAATTTCTTGGCAAAATCTGCCTTGAGCATCAAAAATAAAAAAGAACGAAAAAAACCTGAGAAATATTAAGCATTGGACGAAAATTGATTTTTTAGCGCTGACAACAGTATACCAAACACAATCTGCAGCTTTTCTTGAAGCGCAAAACCTTGCAAATTGAATAAAAAAACACTTTTTTTATGGCGAATTGAATAAGATACGCCACATTTACTGAGGCTATATATTTTTACTACGATATATATATGGTACGTTAAGTACCATCAAAACAAAAAAGAATATATCTTTGACGAAAATTGCTATCTAAGAGCTTGGCAGATGTTTGAAGCTTTAGGCACAGCTGGAGATGAGGAAGAAAATTTGATTGATATGAAAAACTCTAAAATGACAGTATTTATACTCAATTTGGGTCTATGTTGGTCATAGATCCTATGCCTTCAAATCTTTCTCCCTATTGGTGCAGGCACTAGACCTATGTCTTCCCCTTAATTGTAACTCTTGTAAAAGAGTGAATATGGTTTCTAGGAAGTTAAAGTGCCACTTCAATCCAATTTTGAATTGTATAAAATACTGGAGTGAAGCCTGCAGTTTTTTATTGGGCCAGAGGTGTACCAAAAGCAGGACCGAGCCCAGCTATCCAGATGGCCAATTTTACGGAACCTGCAAAATTTGTCGAGCAGCTTCTAACATCAAATATTGTCAAGTGGTATGTGCAATTATTTCCCAATTTTAGGTACCTATATTCTAGTTGCTTTCTTCATTTTGAAGGATTGTTGACTGCACAAATGAATACGCAAAAAGCAAAGATGATAAGTTTGAAGAAACAAATGAAACTGAGATGAAAGCTGTAAGTTTTAGAAAGCATGCTTCCACACATGTACAAGAGGAAAACCCTGACATATTTTTTAGTTTTTTGCGGCTTTGATATACCTGGGTGTAAAAGGAAACCCACCATGTCGCCGGGCATTTTCAAGTGATGCAATGGAAGGTGAACTTGCCGTTTCATTGACTTTTCCATGTAATAGGTAAGAATCCAAAAAGTGTACAATTGTGAGAATGCGTGCATTATTTATTTATAGGTTCGAAAAATTGAGGTTTATACATTTTGAAAAAATTAGTGTTAGAAAGGCGGATGACAAAGATAAATTGTCGAAAATTCGTGTTGTCTTTGAGCTTTTAGTTGCCAACTTCCAAGTAATAATGTGGACTTGCTTGACTTGTAAACTAAGTTATGTGTGAATCTTTTTAGGTCGCCTTTATTTGTTCGGAAAATGTTACAGTTGATGAAGCCATGATCCCATATCGAGGTCACACTGCCATACTACAATATATGAAAAACAAGCCGTGCAAATATGGAATGAAAGTATAAAAACATGAGGATAAGTATTTTGAAGAATGGAGTTTTGTACAAATTACTCAGGTTTGGGCATTGTGTGATGCCGCGACAAGCTACCTGTACAATGCCGGAGTTAACAGTAGCAAGGTTGGTGACCAGCCTGAAACAAATCAAGCATTTCGTGTGGCCTCCCAAATGATGGAACCAGTTCTAAATTGTAGTCGAACATTATATTGTGATAATTTTTACACTTCGCCATGATTGTTAGCCCATTTATTGAAAAAAAACCTATTGTGTTGGTACTGTGCATCACCACAAAAAAGGTAAGAAATAGTACAAAATAATAAAATAAATGCATCTTTTTGTGTGCAACTGTTTGTCATACCATAGGTGTTCCATGTGAAATTGTCAATATTACGTATCAACCTGGGGCAAAGAAAAAAGACTTTGAAACACGAAGTGGATTTTTGTATTGTAAAAACCCCTTTATGACACTGGTCAAATATGAAATGAAGCCAAAAAAATTCGTTTATTTACTATCATCTTTACACGGTCGACCACAAGTTTCGTCAGGCACTGCCAGTAAGCTGAAAATCGTATTAGATTACAATAAATGCAAAGGAGGTGTGGACACGATGGACATGCTGGCCGGCTATCCTACATGTTCCATACCCACAAGGGGCTGGCCGTTTCGAATCTTTTGTTGGTTGCTTGACGTCACTTACTTGAATGCATAAGTTTTTTACTTTTTCTTGGTATCTTTTGTACTGTTTCCCAATACATTTTTTTGTAAAAAGATTTTATTGTGACCTTTTTTCTT
This sequence comes from Romanomermis culicivorax, assembly GCA_963922205.1. Classification (NCBI taxonomy): domain Eukaryota; kingdom Metazoa; phylum Nematoda; class Enoplea; order Mermithida; family Mermithidae; genus Romanomermis; species Romanomermis culicivorax. The sequence goes on along the minus strand of CAWUHX010000296.1, from coordinate 371,263 downwards.
TCAGGTTTATAATTTACAAGGAATGCATTCCTGCAAAAAGCATTTATGAAGAACAAAATAGACGTTCTCAATTTTTGATCGATGCCAGTTGAGCATTTCTTCGTGATCAAATAGCGATTCAAATAAAAAAGCCCGCAAAGAAACATAACACCTACTTTCGCAACTTAGTCGACACAGTGCAAAATATGGCGAAATTAGCCATCGGACGCAAAAAAGTTGCTTATGAACAATCAATCAGTAAGAATTCTTCAAAATAACATATATATGCATTACTTGGCCCTCTGTTCAAAAATATTTCAAGCATTATAATATTCTACACAAAAATTGAACATGGGCTGCCCCCTTTTGGAAAGGTTTTGTGGTGTGGAACTGTAGAAAAATATATAAATCATTCTTTTAGTTGATCCAATAATGGGAACACCATTGAGATCGGGACGAACTTCCCGTGGACCTACAGCAGATCAGGCACCCTCAACATCCTTCAGTATGAGTAACATGCAAATGCCGCCTAAAGATTACGTTACTAGTGAAGCCGTTCATAAGCGAAAATATTGTCAAATGTCCAAATGTACTGGATGACGACGAAAAGCCAGCCATTTTTGCCAGGAATGTAAAGCACCAATGTGTGCTGGATGTATTTTGCAAAAAATTGGACGATATGATTACTGCATAAATTGTGCAAAACTGTAAGGTTTTTATGTGAAATAAAGTAATTTTTGGTAAAACCATATTTTCAAGTGAAAAATCGAACACCGGGGACCCTACGACCATATCCCCTATGCTATAACATAGGAAAATTTTTTTCTCCGAATCATAGAATATATACATCATTCTATTCGTCTTCTACAGCTGAATTCAATAAAAAATACCACTTAGGAATATATCAAAAATTTATCGAAATATTGCAAGTTTTCGACAAAAAAATTACTACTTCTTGTCTCCGCGCAAAGAAGGGTTAACTCAGCTTTTTCCGTTTCACTCTGTCACTCTTGGTCGATTCTATTTTGCCTTTTAGCCATGGGAATGTATGAAGACGTTTCTGTTTGTCCTGGGTGGGAAAATGAGATTGGGCGGGTGAATTTTTCGCTGGGAGGGGACAAGAAACAGGGGCGATGCATGTATCAGGATGGGAGATTTGGGGCTTGCTGACGTCGTTTGAGCTAGAACTGCAGATACCACTACTTTTACTCTGGTAAATGCTAGCTGCAAAATGAATTTTACGATTTTCTTGTGCTTTGGGGGTAGGAAGAGAAGTTTTTCGCCTGGGGAATGTGTTGGGGTCTGTGGGGAGGCCCTGCAATTGTGAAAACATTGGGCGTTCCTTTTTGTATGCTGGTTCAGGTTTGGACGTCTCACTGGTTTCAGGATGTTTATGTTTCTGTGCAATTTTTGGCTGCGGGAGTTTGGATTTCAACATGTCACTGCTTTTTGGTGATGCAATTTTTGAAGTGCTGCTTCACGGTGTTTTCGATCTGCCATTGGGTGTCACGTGACCGCCTCTCTCAAAAATCAATAGTTCTCGGATCTTTTTGGTACTTCTGAATCTTTTTTGCGATTTACTGTAGTTAATCAAATCTCAAAAATCGTGGTTACAGAGCGTAATTATCATTTACGAATGTCTCATCATTTTGCAATATTGAAATTAGTGCGCGATAAAATTCCGATTTTTTTCTTCTAATTTTCCCATGAAAATAGTTTTAGAACGCGGTTTTGATGATTTTTTCGCTTATCAGCAGAATCTGAATTCTGAAATGGGTGGGCGCGCGTAGCCCTGTAATTTTCTGCCTTTTCTTCGGATTTCGAATTTCGGATTTTGTGTTTGTCATCTCAGTATACACCAGAGAAAGTTACGAACTCGAAGCTTGAGATAAGATTCCTTTTATAGTTTGTGAACAGGGAAAACATAGTCCTGTTATATCGAAGCAGCAACACTATTTTTCAGCCGATTTTCCCAAGTTTCCCGTTCCCCTAGAAGTTTTTCCGTTTTTTTTTCAAGTCGTTTTTTGTGCTTAAAATGCTGTGATGCTTTATTCAAGTTTTTTTGAATTTGTTCAAAAATTGTGGAATTCTTAAAGCCGTTAATTCTTTGAAAAAGGAGAAAATAAATATTTTCGGGTTTGATAGAAGTCGAATATTGTCCACTATTCGAATTTATTAGCAAATAATCCAAGAGCACACTGACCTTGAATCAGGGTCTTTTTCACACAGCAACCGAATTCCAGGCTGTGCAACTAAATTTTTACTGCAAGTTGTATGTAGTGCAACCGAAAGCCGGACCGCTCTTTTCGTTACATTGTCGAGTTTCCTGTCTGGAGATACAACGGAAAATATCGAAAAATTTTTCGGCGCTTTGTGCCGAATTTTTCAAAATCATTTATATTTTTGGATTTTTGTGATCATTTATTTTGTGCGACTATAAAATTTTATTCTATAGCATGCTTATACCTTTTGATTATCAATCAACATTATGGATAAATGTTTGATCTCGTTTTTTGATGTATTTGATGAAAATCAAGTATTTTTTCACATTATCATTTTGCAGACCTTTGGAATTTCCGGATTTCCGGCTTTCGTGAACATGAAATTTTTGCATTCGAAAATTACATCATCAGCAATCAGCAAGCATGATGGGACAATGGTAGAAATTTTTGCAGGCTGAAAAATCCAAATTCTTGGTTGCTTGCCTAATTTTCGAATTTTTGATCGCCCGACTGAAAAATTTCACTGAAAAATTAAACCTTCATCAAGGAAGTGAATATCGGAAAGATTCATTTTCCAGCGTTATAGAATATCTAAATGCTAAAAATTCAATTGCGGGGATAAAGTAGCATCGATGTTCCGTTAAGGTCAAAATGCTAATCGCCCTTTTTATGCATAAGATCATTTGGAAACAATCTCTTTTGATAAACAATGATCATTAGTGATTGCAAATGGAGAAAAAAATGTTTGACCTCTTTCGTCAATCAGATGACGAAAAGTTCATGGCCGATTATCGATAGTTGCGGAAAAATAATCTGAAGAAATTAATTTTCCGATCCTTTAGAACCCTCGAAATCAAAATTTTTCGACTCAAATTTTTCTTCTCGAATGAAATACAAGGGAACTATAGCTTTTAATCATTTTTCTGATGAAATTGAGCTGAATTTATTAATTTTTGAGTGAGCAACTATGTGCGCAATCAAATTTTTTCTTCGGGTTGCAGATTTCAAACTGGCCTGTGCAAAAAAACCTGCCTTGAATTACATGATAAATCTATGTACCATTAAGGTCTTGATCACAAGTGAGAGCCCAAGAAAGACATTGCCAGAAAATTTTTTCAGATATTGAATTGAACGCTGGAGAATAATCCAACATTTATTTCAAAAATTTGGTTCAAATGGCCTGCTTAAAAATCGTGCCTTTTTGAAATTCATCATAGAAAATCTTGAAAATTGTATTCATTCATTCATGAGCTCCCATTACATTCAGTTGAAAACCTGCAAATGAGAAAAGTAAAAATTTCTGAAAACTTCTTTCCATTCAATTCAATTTATGCTAGGAAACAAACTATCGTTTTAAAAATTCAGAAAAGTTGACGCGCAAATATTTCTCAAAGAATATCAAAATATTACCTACTTAAAGATGAACTAATATCTTTAAAATGATGTAACTATTGAAGATTAATTGATTGATAAATGTAGACATGCTAAAAGCTGTGCCTGAGCTAGGTGGCAAAAAATAATGATTATTACGCTCATAACTGGCGTAAAGTGCAGCGAAATTCCATCATTTAGACTTTCTGAGACGCATATGTTAGCCCTCAAACTTTTTCTTCCCACGTGCATAAACAGCTAGAATTTTATCTTTTTTTTTTGAAGATTTCGGCCAAAAAGAAAAAATTGTGGGAAAAAACGGCGAGTATTAGTTATACCTTGCAAAGAATTAATAATATTATTCTTTCAGCCAAATTTGTATTTTTGGCGAAAAACTCCAGAAATCCAAAAAGATTTGGGCTTAGTTCTGAGAAAATTCTGGCGGTTAAAAGCAGGGTTTTTTCTACATATTGTGGTCGTTTTGCGCTGTGCGGAAAATTTTTTTGGATATTTTCCGCACAGAACGGAATTTTTTTGTGCATTTCCACTGCTGGCATTGATCAAAATTCAAAAGGTGCATTTTAGTACAATTAAGAAGGTCAAAATTCCAAATTTTTCTGGAGCTTGGCGCCGGCATTGACAATGGATCAATAAAGCTGAAGCTCAACCAGGAAGAAGTTTAGTTTCATTTCTCAGGTATTCTTGATTACTTCCATGAATCTGTTTTGTCTCACTAGAGTAAAACTCGACACTTTCTTTGAAAATATAGTGAGAATTGGAATTTTGGCGATGAATATGAATTTGTTCATTTTTTCCGACATTTCTCGATACATTTATTTTATAACCATCATTTTTCTATGGAAAGTCTAAACCGAGAGTATTACAAATTATCTCTAGAACTAGAATACATTTTGCAACATATCAGAAACTCCTGTGTTCACAACTTCTGATGCTACGCTCTGGACAAGTTAAACATGCATGGTTTTCATGATTTGAAGTTCCTCATCTTATTCATCAATCAGTAATCTTCAGTATTATGTCTGGATTTTGTTGGAAATTGATTTTTTTTTGATTTTGATGAATTTTTTCTCTGACTTCAAGTTTTCTGAACTTCCTAAACACAAAGTTTGTCATTTGGAAACGATGATTCTTGATTTTTATGATTTTTGACTAAAAATTTAAAGCTTTTATTTTAGGGATAAGGGCTTTCGAGCGTTCTAGAATATCAAAAAAAAACTTTTTCAATTCAAAAATAAATTGAAATCTATAAATCTTCAGCTCTAATCACAAAAATGACAGCAGCAACTATTAAATTTACTCAACGGAATCTAAAATAATGTTTTTGAGCTAGAAAACAGATACTTTTCGAGACTTTGCTGGAAATTTTTATTCATTTTACTTATTTATTGAATAATTCCAACTTGGAATGGAACAAATTTTTGTGTGCGGAAAAAATTTTGGGTCATCTCTATAGGGTGCGAATGAAGGCGGGCGGGAAACAAATCCTGTTTCAAAGTAAGGTGCATTTTCTTAGGTTCAAACTTTGACATTTTTGGGTAGTACTTCGCGCTTTAAAAGATCATTGGTTGCTATAATTCAGCTCAGGGGCGACTATTATTATGTCTACTTCACTTACTAGTCAACATTTAATAGTTGTCATTCTTTGAATTTCATATTGAATGAAATTGTGCTTTTAATCACATAATTTGAATCAGGTTTTTGAATTACGGTCGAAAATTCAGTTTTAGCATTTTAAAATGTTGAAACCAATAAGTGTAAATCACTTCATGTTGAAACGCTCACTTCATGCCCAAGTTTTTCAATGTGTTCAATGTACCTTTTGTTGCATTTATTGTTATTCGATCTCGAGAATTTATCGTGATTTAATTTTAAGCTAAAAAATTTCGTTTTTCACTGACCCAAAGAATTATCGGCTATAAAAATTTGAAAGGTTGTCGAGCTAAGCATCACAGCACATTGTTAAACAAAATGTGTGAAAATAAGAAAAAATTTTGGTCTCATCCAGCTGAGAAAAAGTTTGCGCGGAAAACTGCAATGTTCTATGATGATGTGTATTTTTGTAGTCATTTAGAAAGACAGTTTGGATTAAAATTTAAATTCTGAGAGACTTAGACTCAAGTATTAATTGACATAGCGTTGAGTCGAGCATTTTGTTGTTATTTACTTATTGAATTCGCGATCAATTTCGGGTTCTACATAACTATGCACACATTTTGTCGCTGTTATACATTTGGTTCAGCGATTTTTTGTGTTCTGGTTATCAAGACCCATATGACTGCTCCAATATATTTATATGTTGCTTTATAATTCACGTGAAATCCATGTTGTTATGTTTGTTTACTATGTTTAATGTGTTTCCCCAGTTTACTCTGAGGAAACTCTCTGGGAAGAGAACTTATTTTTGGCTTGACGTAGGCGTCAAAGTGATATTTTAGAAAAGTTGGTGTTTTTTCTGATTCAAATTTGACAGAAAAACCTAATAAATTTTTTCAATCAGTTAAGGGGTCATTTGATGCAAACAGGAGCAACTTTTTGGTCCTGAAATGATTTAGAGATATTATATCTAAATTGGTACCACTATTTTTTGTACGAGACAAATATTATTTGCTCCATACAAAGATTTTTTGGGCAATCTTCCTAAAAAGTACAAAGAGATTTTATTGACGTTATCTGGTCAGAAAATGTTTCTCCATGCTCTAGTATCAGAAATCACCAAAAAATTTTCCTACACTTGGCGCCAGGCTTTGTAATTCTTTGCAGTACTCTATCCACTAGTTTTCTACAAATCGTGCTTTCTCAAGAAAAATGTTGGCGGTTCTGTATGGACAAGACGAATTTTTGTGCATTTCTGAAGATCAAAATCAATTTTTATAAGTTTTTTGTGACTTTTAAACATGGAGCGGGGTTTTGATTCAGAAGCATCATGGAAATAATTATCAGAAATATCATGTTTAATTTGAAGTTTTTCGGATTTATGAGAGTATGAGTACATTTTCTTAATTTGTAAAATGATTTTGAAGGACATGAACTGGAGTGCTATCAGGAAGAAGGTTTGTACGAAAATACACTAAATATCATGGTTTTTTCAAGGTACAAAAAAATTTTCTTCGTACAAACAGCTTTTGGCTGATCTTTGTTCAGATACAAATAGGTTTGTAAAAAAACTGATCCATATGTAAAATACGTCTAGACTGCGTACAGATTTGAAATACTGCATAAGTGATCTTGATTTTTGAAATTGGAAAAATTGACAGCTGCAGAGTACCACTATTTTTTTGTAGAGACAAACATTTTTGGCCCCGTACAAAGATTTGTTTTGGTATTTGTGGAAAGACATTTTGTTGAGATGGCATGGTTAGAAAACGGTTCTCTAGGCCGTGAAATGGGAAAATACTGAAAAATGTTGTAGGGCCAAATGCGGAATTCAATTTTGTAATTCGGATTGGGGACAGTCTTTTTTTTGCACTGTGCAAAACTTTTTCTGCTCGTGCAAAACTTTTTTGGTAATATTTATGCACCGTGCAAAACAGTTTGTGCTGAAAAAACACTGGTTGAGAAATCCACTGATTTTTCCAAAATTGTACTTCTTGGAGGAGAAATGTTCGGAAATGGAGGAAAATGTCGGGGATGCAGCATGAAAAAACATAATTTTGGTGCATTTTGTAAGATCAACATGTGAAATTGACTGTTATTGGGGAATAAGTGATTTGTAACCTATTGTGCCAGCAGAACCACAGAGATATACACCTCATCCGACTTGACATAGCGAATGAAAAAAGTCATTGGAAGGGAGTAAGAATTTTACCCCCCCCACGTAGATTTCCAACCTTGGTAACATCAGATGCTCAACCATTCGTTTTTCATCTTTGTGCTGGGTTTGTCCTCACAGAAAAATTTTTGAGCATTCTTGATGCCAACGGATTGAGAAGTTGCAGATGTTCGAGGTGTTCTTACCTAAGGATCGATGAAAAGATGCATTTTTTTGTGTTCTAGGAAGCAAAAAGAATATAATATTCTGGCTCAAGGCATCATTTGGCTCTAGAATGTGCCTTCATTCTATTTGCAGTCGTCAAGTTTGCTCGTTTGCAGAGACTCTTAGTCATTTTCACAATGACTAAATTAATTAGAGCCCTTTAAATAGTGGAAATTTTGAATAGACTCCGTTAATTTGTTCACGAATCCTAAAATAATGTGAATATGTTTTTTCACTGTTTAAATTTTGAGGAGCTAATTTGCATATGTGGTTCAATTTTGATTTTTTTGCCCAACTTTGCATTAGATCAGTCACTCTTAGCTCATTTTTGGTCTCAACATGATCTTTCATCAGTCTCCTAATTGATTGAATAATTTAAAAAATCATGCACATTCATTTTAGTTTTTTTATTCTGTTGTGTCCATTCTTGTTCATTCTAAAAAAAGTACTTAAGAGTGAAGTATCATGAATAACTAAAAAGTCAATGGAGAAAAAAAGAGGCAGAACTTGTGAGATAAATCGTACAAAAAAACGATGGACCGAAAATAAAATTGATGAAAACCATAGAGCTAGTGAAAAAAATCGATAACGCAACATGATAAAAATAGTCGGAAAAATTTTAAACGTTGGAAAAGGTAAGACGTGTCGTCAAAATAAAACTGAGGTGTTGCAAACAGAAGAATAAGTTGATGAAGAAGTCCGTAAACTTGAAATGACAATGCGATGGAGAAATGGATGCATAACTGGTGCATAAAATGATAGGTACGAAAAAATCAATAAACGTATATTGAAGGGGCATGTCTCATAAATAAAACTAGCAGAGGGATTAGTGTTTTTGCACAGCCCAACATTTTTTCCATGCAAAAAGATTCGGTTACAAAGAAGTGGTGGACTCGAAAAAATAATGCCCGTCTTGAAAATATAAGTCTGTGGTAGTTAATAGAGAATAACAAGCGCATGAGAAAAGTCGACGCCTAAACTTAGAATGCATGGGAAAATAGATGAAAGTGGCCCACCAAATAATGGTTGTAAAAAACGTGAAAAATGCACGTCAGGTGTCAGGAATGCACAGAGAAAATAGGCCTAAGAGGCGTACAGGATAATGGATGCAAAAAATTAAGAAGGAAAAAAATGCACGTGTGATACATAATTAATATAAAAGACATAGGTAGCCCGGAGAAAAAAAGGAGGATTTTTTACGTAGCTAGAAGAAAACTGCTTTTGAAAAAAAATCAAGTTTATGGCTGAACTGTCTTTTTGAATGACGCCTTAAATTTTAGAACAATGTAGCTAAGTTCTGCGTCTTGCCTTATCGCTTGAAATGTAAAATTGATGATGCAGCTCATCACGAAAGCAATTAGAATTAGGTGAATAATCGAGCAGAAGCCACACGCAGGCATGTGTTCATGAGAAACAAATTTAATATAGATATGCCAAAAATCAATCAGTTGGAAAAAACGCACTGCACCTTGAAAAACAAATACAAATGGAGGCAATAAAAATGACCATGAAACTAACGTACAAAAATTGCTGCAGAAAGATGTAGTAGATACTAAGGACTACAAGAAAATATGAAAATTTCTCAGAAAAGAAGCCACAAAAGTACAAATAAGTGGAGAGCTTGGATAAAATTAAGAAAACAGCTGAATTTGTGCATTCTGCTAACAAATAAAAAATGAGATGCGTTTAGTTTCAAAAACCGAGTTGTTTTTCGAGAGAATTCCGATTCGACCCAGTCCTACTGTTCAATTCACACATGTTTTCAGTAGAGGGAGTACGGTGTAGTAAACCACCTACCTGACACCCTTTATATATCCTAGTTTTTTGAAAGAAATTTTTCTGATAACTTAATAAATGGGGTTTTCCGCACTGGTCTTTCTGCATCGTGCGGAAATCGATCAGAAAAATTTCCGCACCACTATTGAAAACCAATAAAAACATCAAAAAGGTTTCCGTACCATGTGGAAAACTCTCCAAAAATTTGACGCATGACCCCAAAAAATCCGCACTGTGTGGAAAGAACCCTGACTTCATGTACAAATTTTGCATTAAAAACATGCCTTTGTAGCTCTCTTTTAAGTTTTTTGCTCATTCACTTCCATACCCTCGATGAAATTCTCCCCCTGGAGAATCCTACCATATCTCCATCTCCAATCATGTTTTTTAAGCACGGTGCTAATGAAACCAAAGCCATACTATTAGAAATTTCAGACGTTAGCACATGTGTCAATGACTTAAAGGGAGAAAATTTTAAGAGAAGTTCGAGAAGAAAATTACATAAAAAATTACAGCTAGAAATACACCGTTTTTCATGAATTCGGGCGAAACAACAAAAATCATATCAATCTCATAAAAAAACAGACAACCAACCAAAAAATACGATTTCCTCAACTGGCAATAAGTTCTGTGATCACCCAACATTGCACAAACTCAATCATGATTAACAAAGAATCAGTCAAATATAATTAGTACTCCATTTTTACTAGATAACTTTGTAGGGCCTCCGCTGGATCTATTATTTCAAGATAAATGGACTATAATCGAGCGAATAACTTCTGATTCGATCAGTGCCATGACTTACCATAACTTACTTATTCCAGTATCAATCAAATAATCAATAAGATTAATCATGCAACATTATTAAGCTCCAAATAAATGGATAAAGAGGCTCAAGAGGCTACAAACACAAACTGGCTGATCAACTTCAAGTCATATTTAAATGAAAATCAGCCAATAACTGTTTGTGACCACATTTGCCATTCCCATAACCATCGAAAATCAAGCTATGGACCACAAAAGCAAAAAATATGATGAGCATTTCACGCACTAAATACAGAAGCATAAACATATTGCACACTAAACACAAAAAGAAGAGCATATTACGCGCCAGGTTCCACAATTTTTCAAATCATAAGAAACAATACTTCCGAACATACACACATGGAACAGAGCCCCGACGTCTTGCAACCTTTTTTGGGGCCGGGGTCACTTATGCCCCAAAATTTTAGGGTAGGGATCCTTGAAGAAAAAAACTCGATTTTTTAACCAAGAAAGTTCGAAAACGGTTCAAAAAATAGTAGTTTTGAATGTTAGACAGAAGTGGTGCTTCTCTCAATTTCCATTCAGAAACAATGGATTTTAACTTCAGAATAAAATTTTTTTCTGAATTTGGACAGGACAAGTTTGGCTGTACACGTATTTTTTGACATAAGAAAGAAAAGAAACTTTCAAGAATAATGCAGAGTTCAAACTCAAGCGTTTTTATCTATTTACTGGTGACAACAACTTGTTTCCTCGACCATTATATAAGCGGGAAAAATAATTTTCATATTGAAACAATGGTTTTTTCTCGATTTGAAAATACTAATTCATGATTATTTTTCGACATCAAGTAAAAACAAATTATCAGACAAGTGAACATTTTTTAACTGGTTTTTCAGAAATCACAAGCTGAAAATTAGTATTCTTTCATATGCAATTAGAAAGGCTGATGTTCACTAGAGATGCATGGGGTAACATATTTTGAAAATATCGAGTCAGGGTCCAAAATTTCAAGGATATCGGGTCCAGGTCCATCAAAACGGTTGGATAATTTCCGGTCTCGTTTTGGGTTCGGGTAACCGATTTAGAGACGTATTGGGTATCCGGACCTGAAATGAGACCCGAAATTACCCAACTATTTTGCTGGACACGAACCTGGAATTCCCAAAATCTTAGACCCGGACGAAGACCTGATATTCTTGAAATTTAAGACCCGGACCGGATATTTTCAAAATTTTGGACCCGATATTATTAGAATTCGATCAAACTCAAAAATCTCAATTGGTCCTTCAATTTTAATGAATTAACAGCTCTAAAAAACATCAGAAAGTTTGGAAAAGCTCGAAAATACATAAATAAGGCGTGTATGAGCATTTTTAAGCGAAAAAACGACCTCGAGAAAATGGGACAGAAAGCCGGGTGCAGAAAAAAAACACTGTTTCAAAATGTCATTTTTTTCTCAATTTTTGATGTACGAATTCAATTCAACTATAATAAATATTTCCCAACTGTCAGAAAAACTAAAATCATCGAAAATGATAATTTCTCAAACATATATATTTTCAACTTTTTCCAGCTGTTTCAATCGATGAAACCAGCACAACTAACACATGTTTTATAACTCCAAAAAATTAATTTTCGGGTTGGAAAAAACGTTTCTCTATAACTGCATTTTTTGGAACTCGTATAATTTTTTAAATTTAGTTATTTAAAATTTCGAGGAATGATTTCGCTTAACGATGTAACTGATGGTGGAGATCAATCAGAACCTGGCTTGCATAATATAAACATAAATTTAAAAGCATAAAAAGCACTTGCGCACGGAATATAGATATAGTAATCAATCGAGCATTCTTTGCATTCAGCCAATTGCAATTCAACATTCAACAGGAGAAAATTTGGTTGCATATATAAATTTTTGGTTCCACAGACCAAAACTGGAGAATTTTCTTTCATTTTCATGAAAACAGACATTTGTAACAAGCCTAGCCTATAACTAGGATTTTCCTCAGAGAAAAAATGATTGTAACTCGATCAAAAATCAAGTTAGAGCCCTGAAAACGCTATTGTTGGGCTTTTTTGGGCGATCTACATATTATTTGGTATTTTTCCGTCTATTCGGTTCAGAGAAAATGAAAAATTAATGTCAGGAATGTATGAATTTTGTTTTTGAAAATGCATAGAAATGCTAATGCATCTCTGAACTGGAACTTCTACAGCTTCATCCAGAAAATTGATCAGTCTTAAGCTGTATTATTATGTAACTATAGGCCAAAAAATTTGGCTGCACATGGGTCAAAATTTAGTTAGCAATATGCAGAAATGAAAATTTGATCTGAACTCGAGAAAATATGGGTGGTAATCACTATTTTTTCACATGAACTTTTTAGAGGCCAAAATTCTTTGAGTCATTTTTGTCGAGTTGTTTTTTGGCTTAAAAACATCTGCATATGCTTCATTTATACTTTTTGGAGCTTGTTTGAATGTTTTTATGTTTTTGCAGTCACTAATTTACGACAAATGAAAAGAAAAACTAAATTCTCAAGTGATGGATAACAAAAGATTACAAAACTGCAGCAAAAAAACCCAAATAGTCTAGAAATTAGTGACCATTTTGGCTGAGGTGAACAGACTGTTTAGTGATCATTTTGGCTGATGAGGTGAACAGACTGCACAGGACCTACATACCCTCTCTTCTGGCACAAAGCCCGGGAAAAATTTTCAGATTTACTCAACATAAAAACAATGTTGGAAAATAAATCTTTCCAACACACTTTCCATGATTCAAGGTTGAATTTTTCAGCTTAGAATGATGCTAAGACTTGAGAAATGAGCTGATATTTTGAGTCAGTTAACCAGCTAGAAAATTAGTTTGAAGTTAATGCTGTCTCAAAGTTTAGAACAAAAAAGTGAGAATCATAGAAATAATTTTGGCGTGGAGTAAAATTTTTTTCAGATATTTTAGGACGCAGGAAAAATGAATTATTTTGACATTTATTTTCTAGACGGCATAATTTTTTAGTCAATTCAATCATTTTCCATACTGACTCAAAATGCAAAAATCATATATGAAGCATACAACTAAAATTCGAAAGCAACAAATATTTTGTATCGTTCAACACAGCTATAATTGAGGGATTGGAGGGATTGCCAGATTGCCCGGACCTAGTGCCCAAATTTGGGGACTATCCCCTCAACTCGGACAATCGGGCAAAAAATAGTTTTTTGGCTTTTTTCGGTAAAATTTTCCAAATTTTGGGCTTTTTTACTTCTTTAAGACCCCAGGATTTAGGGAAAAACATGTACCTTAACCCCATAAATTTAAGTTTACCTCGTAAATGATGTCTTCCAAGTGGCAAAAACTTCAGCCACTGGTCACATACAAGGATGATTTGATCATTTTCCAGATGTAGAGTTCATGTTCACAAAATTCAAAAATTATGAAAGACCACAAAAAGATTTTTTCAAATTCTAGATGGCATCAACTATTAAATGCTAACTATTGGGTGATGTGGACATGCTAACAGTCGTGCCTCGGCTGCATTACAGCAAAAAGATCCATTATAATAATAATTATTGACACTGGATAATATATAAGTTTTGACCTTCCAAAACCTAACTTTTTAAATTCTAACTGCCAACATTTTTTGCCATTTAGCGAAAAAGCTCAACATTTTTTTCTGCATTTCCGATTTTTTAAAATTAGAAACACTGTTTTCCCCATTTGGGTTGGGGCTAGAAAATTTTGGAGATTGAATAGAAGAATTGCATTTTGGTGCATTTTAGAGGGACCGAATATCGAAATTTTTGATGTGGTTATCCCCTTAATAATCATTGTTATCTATTACCTAGCTGAGGCGTGACTTTTAACATGTCTACCTTCATTTACCATTTAATCTTTAATAGTTTTAATCATTCTCTCATGTTTTTAGTAATCTTCTCTTTATATATCTTATCTTCATCTTCATCTTTATATTTAATTTTTATTTTATTTTTACATTTAATGAAGATCCGCAGATTCTCCGTGTTACATTCTTTAGCGACATCAACAGATCAACTTTCTAAACTTTTTGGAGCAATCACTCCTTTCTCAGCGTTAATTGAATTCATAAGTTTCATGAAAGTATTTTTGGAAAATTTCTACTCTTCTTACTCATAGCCTTTGGGTAAAATTTATGAAAGTTTAGGAATAAAAAAATTTTCTTGCAGTTCGCGTCGCGCTGGAAAAATCAACATTTTTTGGGCCCTCACTTGTCATCCTAGAGGCCTTAACGCTCGATTTCTCATATAACTCAAAGTCAATTTACTAATGAATAGTTTGCCTGGGGATTTTTCTGACAATACTTGTAAATTATAGACTTCATACTCGAAAATATCAATTTTTCTTCAATTTTACTGAACTGTTCTAGCAATATCAGAATGTTTTTAAAAGCTAAAAAACACTTGAATAAAGCGTCTATGATCATTTTTAAGCAAAGAAACGACTTGGGAGGTTTAGGAGAAAAATATTGACCCCTTCTCCATTTGGGTAAAAGACAGGCAGGGGAAAAAATGGTGATTTGCGATTAGAATTTAGAAACGATTTGGGCAAGAAAACAGTGTTGGTAATTCTAAAAAAATTTGTTTCATTTGGTTCACGACTCATCACCATGAACTCGCGAAGATCTTATACATTCTAATCTGAATAAAATAGCAGTTTAACAATGAAATAAAAATATTTACAAATATAATGTCTAACATGAGGGAATGAGAAAAACAAACGGCGCTGGCGCTGGAAAAAAGGAACCTCGGTGAATTACAGTAATTTTTGCCCCAGCGCGGAGTTCAACAGCCAGAACTCCATCTGCAGTTTGATAAGGGAGACAATATTTTCAAACAGAATTTCGTTCAATTCTGTTCTGTTACGATTGTAGAGCAGCTTTCGATTGATGTATTTTTATCAAAACTGTACAGACAGTTATCGAGAAAATTCTCATGAAAGAAAGTTATATGTTTTCCATTAGATGACGTCAAACACATGGATGGTCGCGTATAACACAGAGTGGGAATGCCGTGGCTTGTATCAGGAAGGGGTATGTCAAGGACATACTGGGGGTCAAACTGCTTATGACTGCTGGGCAGAACTGTATTTAAAGCATGTTGAGGTTGATGCTGGACAGTGGGCAATGTGGAGTACATGACTGGGACATCAATGTTCATTTGTGGTGGGGGTAGTCTCTCTTCAATGCAATTTTGGACGTTAGGGGTCATTTGGTTGGGGCAATATCTACTCGTGTGACCTTTCTGCTTACAAAGAAAATATTCTACATTTGAGTAGCTTTTGGATATGCAATGGCTGGATCTGTGACCTGTCTGATAACAGTGAATGCATCTGCTTTTACAGTCTCGAGTCACGTGATTACTCCTAAAGCAAATTTCACATGATTTCTGAGTGCCTGGCGAGTTACAATTTCTGGCGAAATGCCCGATTTGATTGCATTGAAAACATGTGATCTGTCTCAAATTACTGTTATCCTGCTGGGGTTGGGTTTGAGAATTTCGCAGTATTTGCAATTGCAACTCCATGACTTGTTCTAACTTATGTAGGATTCCTTGCTGTTCAGTGGAATTGCCTAATGAAAGGATGGGTTCCGATTCAGGGGATATGAGGGGTGGTATGGGGCTAGATTTCAATCTGTTTCTGAAAATTTGTTGTTCAACATAAGCTGCTTCATCAGACATGTCTGTTAGGGAGGTGAATCGTTTGTACTTGAGTGCCTCTCTAATTTCGGTCTGCATGCCTTCCATGAAAAGGGGTTTGATTATCATTTCTCGTGCCTCTGAATTGAAAGTGGGGTAGGGGAGGGTCGCTAGATGCTCGAGGTCACACAAAAATTCAATGATAGTTTTTGGTCTTTCTTGTTTCCGTTCATGCAAAAAATGTTTGTGTAAATCGGTGTCTCTGTGGTCGGGGAAACATGCTTGTAATGCAGTTTTATACTGTTCATACGTTTGGGGTGGGTTTTCAGAATTTTCTAAACTTTTGAATTTTGCTAATGCTGCACCACCCAAATGAATTTCAAAACATGCTAATTTCAGTTGCTCGTCAGTATCTTTCATGCCTTGTAGTATCATGAACTGCTCTAGTCGCTTGCTCCATTCCCCAAAATGTTGGGTTACTCCTCACATAAATACTGTAGGTTTTGCATAAAAATTGTTTGTCATACTGTTACGGATGTTGGCCGTTCTTAAATCGTCTATCAGGGTGAGATTCATAGTGTTTTTGCTTAATTGTGTGTGAAGAGTTCGGAAATGTTCTGCAAAAAGTTCGTTGATCTGCTCTCTTACAATTTCTCCTAAGTGGTCTCTTGTATGGTGGGTCATTTTCAGTTTGTGTTTTTATGAATGTCTGTCCTACTGTAGGAAACAATTACGACTGTATGCGAGTACTGCTTAGGGATGCCCCGATATAGGATGCACCTTAATGGGGCAGGGAGTTCCAGTGGTTAACGGTATGGTACAGTCACCAAAATATGTAACGACCAGATTTTGTGAAACACTTAACTTGATCCGAAGGATAACGGTGCGACGGACAATTGGGACGGGAGGTACGAGTATAATGGTGGTCGGCTAAACGCGGACTCAACGATTGCTTGCTCATGGATATAAAACACAAAATAATTGCTTTGGAATAACCCACGTTTTACACTTGCATAAAAATATCGACAACTCAATCAAAATATACACAAAAATCTGTCTTTTTCCCGTTTTCTTGTCTTTTATATCACTTCTTTGATCCCCGCCCTCGCATCGTGGGAGGTCCGCTTCCGTCGGCTCGCCTAACCAATCGCTGCTTCGCTTACCTGTTCCGCCTACTGTATGTTTCTTTCGCCACGCCTCTTGCTTTAATTTATTCTTAATTTCCACGCTCACATGCCTTTTAACTTACAGTATGCTTTGCCGCCTATGTTTTTTTAGTTTTTCATGTATTTTACGGTTTTCTATGCATTCCTCCTAAATCTTCTGTCTGGGTCGGGATTTCTGTACTTTCTACATGGGCAGGTGTGTTTACGCCTTTGGAGGGAATTATTGTACCTACAGAATGTGTATTTTCATGTGCATTATGAGGGCCAGATGCCAATGTGCAAATAATTATGTCCGTCTTTAATTGGGTCAATGGGGTGTGGGATGATCAAAATAAAGTGCTTCACATGAATTTATGAGAATGTTTGGGTGTGAATTCCAGACACCCTCGAGATGATAGATTAATAAATGAAATTATATCTAATAAATGAATATCACATACTGTACAATTTGTATTCACATTAATGCTTCAGCATGTATGTTACAACTGTCCAAGTTTTAGATTTAAGCTTCCTGATTTGCCAATTCGTGAGTACATACAATTTTTATTCCAGGCACATCCTATGTGTGTGTGAGTGTTAATTATTCCTGATTGTGTCACAGTTTGGCGACTGTCTGACTTTGGGGTTCGTCTTACTTTAGCACGTGTCTTACTTTGGCGCCTAGTATGTATGTTTTTATATATACAAATTTTACGAGCAGTTTTGTATTACGCTATAAAACAATTTTCTGCACTTTCTTGTATGAAAATTATGTACTTTGCTGTTCTTGCTATTGAATTATTGAATAATTTAGCCTCGAACAAAAATTCAACATTTTATTCTTTGATTTGTTTTGAATTTTTTTATCAGAAAAAACAAAATTTCGAATTTTGACCCATTGTTTTGCTAAAGCGAAAAACGAGCTTTTGGTTTGTTTTATTTTATGCTTCAACGGAACAAAACACAAAGTTTTTAATTTTGACTTAGTTTAGCTGCATATGCTGTGACGTCAGCAAATAAAGTTATCATCGTTTCAGGAGTGTATCCCTATCAGAGTGCCAAAAATATGAATTTTTGAGATGGGGGATCAGCGAGCAAAAAAGTAGATTTAAAAAAATGTTCATCTTTGATGAAAAATATCAATTTTTGCCCAAAAATGCTTCGTTTTTTTCGCATTTTTCTGTCTTCAAAAAAATCGAAGGAGTGATCATTTTTTCCTTGGCCAGGACGATATTCAGAATTTGAAGGGGGAAGTTCCCTGTGAGCACCTTAGTGATTGGGTTCATTCGGAAAAAGCGAACAGATGAAAATTTCTTTTTTCACCATTTTTATGATTTATTTACTTTCCTGTGACGGAAAAATATGAATAAACATAAAAAAACAAGTCAAAGAGAAGATAAAACATGATGGATATAACTACGGAGAAAAAGTAAAATAGAATCAGGAAAAACGTAAAAGATAACAATAAAAAAAAGAACATGTGCAGAACATAGTAGAAGATGGAATTACAAGAGATAATTAATGAAAAGGGGAATAAAGGACACAGTATACTAAATACATACAGAAATAAAACTTTGTATTTTGTTTCGTTATGAACACAAAATGAAACAATTCAAAAGGTCTTTTTCCGTTTCAGCAATACAAACAGTCAAAAATCAAAAATTTTTTTTTTGTTTCATTTCGATAAAAAAACTTTTAAGGTTTTGGAATTCATTTTTATCAAAAATTTTTCGTGGAAACGGATGATTCACACACTTTGCAATCGTCTAGCTGTGAAATTTTGAGCGTGAGGGGTGCAGGCAAGGCAGAACTCGACCTTCTGGACTTCTTTTTTTTCAACGGACACCCTTTACACTCTGAATATTCCTCTGGCATATGAGAAAAGTTGATGCAACCCCAGAACTTGATTGAAGACAGAAAAATGCGAAAAAACGAAACATTTTCAGGCAAAAATTGATATTTTTTCAAAAATATTCAATTCAAAAATTCATCTTTCTCACAATCTGATGAGGATACACTCCTGAAACACTGATAACTTTATTTGCTGACGTCACACCATAGGCGGCTACTAATTTCTATATTTTATCTGCATTACGTTGTTGAAACAAAAAACTTCGTGTTTTGTTTTGTAAAGCATAGAATAATATAAATCAAAAGTTCATTTTTCGTTTCCGCAATACAGTCGCTCGAAAATCAAAATTTGGTTTTTTGTTTTGTTTCGATACAAAATTCAAAACAAATCTAAAAACAACATGTTGAATTATGTTTTGCAGCAAAGTTATTCGATAATTCAAAATCAAAAACGAGATTTCAATTGTTTTGAAATCATTTTTAATCTTAGCCACAGTAGTACTATTCTTGAGCATGTATGCCCATGAGCTGTTGATTGTATACAGTTACTTCATTGTGCTGCTTTTCATACATTACCTAATCACAAATACTGTGTGGTGTAAAGTTTAAATTCTGTGAACAGACATTCAGAGTATTTTCTGCATGAGCAATTACGTTTCAATGATTTCTGCTTGACTCAACAGCTTGTAAGGCTACAACTTTATAACTTGTTTCAATATTAAATTCATATCCCTTCTTTGCAGGTGGACACTCGAAAGCCTTGCTGTTTAGTGGAATGTAATGGTCTTGGGTCATGTTAGACCTGTGAAATCATTCAATTTTCACCAAATTTTCATATTTATCATCATTTATATTTATCAGCATGATTAATTTTTTTGGTTATATCTTGTAGCCCACAAAAAAAATGGTCACATTATTAAAAAGGGCATTATGGAAGACCAATTAGAAAGTGATACCAGGACGACTTTGACAGCACCACTGGCTTTCGACCTATTGCTGCTTCTAGTCTGATTCCACATTTGAATAATATTAGGGATTCAGAGGAAAATGATGATTTATCCATTGTCAATGCTCAAGCAAATGAGCTGGAGAATAATAACAAGAATTATAACGAATCATTTCATGATGGATTTGATATTTTAGCATCAGACCCAATTGATCAGGCACCATCATTAGATAATAATATGCCACTGATCCCAATCCTGGAAATTTGTCCCTGCTGTCAGTTGCTCCTAATGACGGCAATCCATTGTGGGAAATCACTGACATGGCTTCAGACATTGACACTATTGACTTTTAAATGCTCATTTGAGCAATTCAAAGGCGATATCATACAACTGTTATAGCAATGAAGGGCATTCTAAAATTATTCCCTTTATTCTTGCCTCACAGCAGCAATATTCCAACATCTTTAATGTTATCCGATGATGTAATTGAAACTTTCACTCATAAACTTGACTACCAAAATTCGAAAATTTGTCGGGCATGCTTTGATCATTTGCCAGTTTTGCATATGAGGGCTAACAAAAAATGCAGAAATCCTACCTGCACTGATACATATCAGCGTCCTTCAGATAATGCACACATTTCTATCGAACAGCAAATAAAATATGTCTTAAATGAACATGCTGCTACTATATTGAAATATCTGGCATTGGAATCCTGTAGGAAAACTTTCTTTACTGATCTGATTGATTCTGATATGTACTTATCATTCGGACCAAATCCTGAAAACGGTTCATTATGGTTAAACTTTATCTTGAGTGCTGATGGAGCACAACAACAATATTCCCACTGAGGCAGTTTATGGCCATGTGACAGTATTGTTGTTGAACTACCACTGAAAATTCATTGTTCTTATGAAAATGTTATTGTTTTTGGATGGCAACATTCAAACCAGCATGGGATATTTTTCTGAACTAGACAGTCAAGCAGTTATCATTTTTGCAAAATGTTGGATTTTTGTTCAAGATCAACGATACTGTATACCATATCAGAGTTCGTATCATCTGTAGAATTTTCGATTTGGTTGCTCACCCCTCAATATCAATTGTCATGCAATTTAATGGTGGATACAGTTGCATGGATTGTTGTCATCCAGGACATAAGATTAGTCACAGACATCACATTTGGCCATTTATTGGCAATGTTCCAGAAAAAACAAGGAATGGTATGAACAAGCTTACTCAATGCAACTAAAACTGGGTACAACAGTTATGGGTATAAAAGGACCTTCAAAATTAATCGAAATATTAGGTAATAGTACACAGAATCCAATTGATTTCATGCACCAATGCTACAAGGGTGTTTTCAGATTGCTTGCCAAATGGATTTTTTCAAAAATTTTTTTGGAGATTCATGGAATCTATGTCGACCAAACATTAAAGAAAAAATTGATGCAGATTTACAATATATTTGCTGGTCACACGAGTTCCATCAGACATTGCAGCCATTGATTTTTATCAATCAGTACAAAGCTACTGAGTACAAAAATTTATTACTGTACGCTCTAATACCAGGTGATTCAAGTCATTCCTTTATCTAACTTTAGCACTCTATAGATTTGAAAGAAAAGTGGGAATCTCAAATGCACATCAATAATCAAATGAAAAGTAAAAGATTAAAAGATGAAGAAATCAGAGATGCATTGAAGAAGGTAAAAACTAAAACATAGATGAGAAATAAAAAAGTTGAGTAAAAAAGCTAAAAAAGCTTGAGGAACTTTATGGAGAATTTCCAAATCAACTATAGATAAGACACCTCCAGTATCAATGAAGCATAAGCTGTGCCGTGATTATTCAAAAGAACTCTGATGTAAGGAACTCTACTCAAACAATCGTTGAATCATGAAATCAGGCAGATCAATTTCTTGGTTGGTTCCTTACTCTCATCTTTTGATAATTTGATTTTCCGAATTTCTTTGTTGCTTCATCACTGAACAAATTTTCTTGAACAATCAATTTTTCCTTAACAGCATTCGACAAAACCAATTCCTGTGCGACAACTCCAGTTGGGCCAATTGGGATATCATTGGAGTGCATCAAAACGAAGTTTTCAGCTGATGATTGTGAAACAATCTGGGGGTCCTCATCTGCATTTTCTTGCAAAGCATGTCATGCACAAAAACAACCTGTGAAAGCAGGAGCTGAATTCATAAACAAAGATTCCTCATGGTCCCATGGTTCTCTAAGATTTTGGAGATTTTCATCATCACAATCAATGTTTTGAATGTGATTTTGTTTGTTAATGCAAGTGACAATGTCATTCCTTACTGGAATTCTCTTCTGAAAAGCTTTTCTGTTTTCATTCTGTGGAAATTTTGATCCATGTCTCTCAAAATTATAAGTAGGCTGTGAATTTCCTTAAGAAAAAGACCATTTCTAAAACTATGACTCTTACCATCATCTTGTTTTGGCAGCCTGCAACACATGTTGTTGTGGCCAGTCTTGCCACAGTTGCTGCATGGAATTGGAAATTCAACAGTACGATGTCGGACATGACCACAAATTTGGCACGTTGGATTATCAGAAAAATCGACATCTTTTTTGTGCAGTTGAGAGACTTGGGCCTAACATCGCAGCAATAATCGCAAGGGTGGTATTCTCCATTTTGTTTCGGGGGATAGAATGTTGGCCATGAGTATTGATGCTGCCATTGCTGTTAGACAACAGCGCCAGCAATTCCCGCTTCTAAATCTTTAAACTGAGTCGCTGTCATTTCTCCAGGGAATTGAATAGTATTTCTTTCTAAAGTATTACAGACTAAGTTGGTGCTGTTTGAATTTTGTAACTCATCCCTCATTATTTGAGATTCAATATATCTAGAAGCTTTAAGAGCATCTTCCAGAGATACAAATTCATGAAGTTTCACAGCCTCTCTTATATAAGGAAAGGGTCCTCTCAAAAATATAGGTTTGATGATAGTTTCTCGACCATGTTCAGGGAAATTTGGATATGCAAGTTTGCTCAGTTTTTTCAACTGATCCAGAAATTCAATTACAGTTTCAGTATGCTTCTGTTTTCTATCAAATATGATTTGTTGGTGGACATCGCTGTCTCTGTCTTCAGGAAATGCTCTCTTTAATTCGGTCACAAAATCTGCATAACTTCTAGGAGGGTTCAGTCCTTTTTTGAGGCTCCTGAAAGTAGCTTGAGCAGATCCAATAAGATTAGATTCAAGAAGAGCAATTTTATAGATATCTGTTGCATTGGTCATCCCTTGCAGAATCAGATACTGCTCAAACTTTTCAATCCAATCAGGAAAAGGTTCTCCAATTGTAGCAGAGAAACATGGAGTTGAAACAACATCCTGTCATTTTATTATCTTCAGCATTTTCAATAACTAAATGTCTTGTCTCATCTGATTTTACATCAAGTCGATGCAATTTTTCAGTCTAGGCAATTATTTGCCTCTTTTGACCCATCTGCTTCCATTTCTGGTAGTTCATCTTCTCTCAGGAGGCCTGTGTTTAAAATCTACCATAGCTCCATTTTATTCCATACAACATATTTATTTTTGTACCCTTAGAGGATTCCATATGGTCGGAACCTTTTGATACATAGTTTGTACAGTATTTTCATTTTCGACCGAACCAAAATTTTCAAGTTCATTAGGTTCATAAGTTATCTTTGGAGATTAGGTTTGCATGATTGATAATATTTTCAGTTTAGTTCCATATGTGCAAAATTTAAGTGAAGGGATAAAAATTTAGATAATAAAATAACTACAGTGGGAATTGACTTGAATCACGAAATTTACATGCTTTTCTCACAAACACTACTAAAATTTATGTTAGAATTTTCACTTTTGCTTGACACCTATTCCATTTTTTTTCTATTTCTTAGTTGTTTTTCATTAGGTGTTCCTCAATGTCAAAATGATGATGGAGTTGCATGTTTTCACTACAGACTGTCGAGTACATCTGATCTCTGCCAAAAGACTGGCTCACAGAGCTGAAACTTATGCCAAGCTTTGGTGATGAGAAGCCAAGTAATGAAAAAAACGAACTTTGAATCATTTTGGCTAAATGTGATCATGATTCTAGAAAAAGGTTCTAAGGATCAAATCAGGCCAAATGGTGCAAATGGTCATCAACACTGATACCACATACAATGTCATTCATTGGATGCAGTGCAGAACACCATTCATTGTGTTATAGATATTTTCATCAAGATGTAGATTTTATTGTGCATTTGTATTTGATATTATAATATTGATTTTTTTATTGTTGTTCTGATTTTTCTGGAATTTTGTTTCTCTCCACTTTTCTATAAAATATCGTTTAGCAAATCTTTGGCTGTTGATTCTAAAAAATGCCTTATGTTTCCCCACCAACAAATATTACCCTACTGCAGACGTAGTAGTAAGAGAAGAACAGCAATGCACTCAAAGATTTTTCCTGTGCTTGTCTTTTTGGGGAAAGACAGTGGTTGGAATGTTGGGCACCCTTTTGATTGCAAGTTGGGTTGGGAAATCAGCATGCAAATCAAGGAATTGGACCACTAGTCCGACAGACATTTGCACAGAAGTGGAGTGCCACAGAGAGATGAAAAAAGTGATAGTGATTCATTCATGGACTATTATATTTTTCCATATTTTATGCTGGCGTCCAATAAATATTATCCCAGTACATCCTCTTTAAATTTGCATAAATTGTATAGTGGTACTGCCACATTCTTTTTAACATTCGTTGAAAATTATCGCTATAAGTATTGTTTATTATTTAGATCTGATCGGCCAATTGGAGCGAAGGGCAAAAGGCCCAGGTGCGAGCAAGCTGACTGCAAGCTCTGGAAGACCCACCAGAGGATCCAGCAGGTAAGTTTATCCCTGAGGATATTTCTTGTCTCTTTTAGGAGACTATGAAGTTTCTGTGTGAGGTCCCGAAACTTAAGTGAGTTCATCTTTGTTGTTGCCAGGTCTGGGGAACCAGACTCTTGCGTGATCTCCGAGCCACTGCTAAGGAATTAGCTCTAACAGGTCAGTTCAGACCAGCACCAGACTTTTCTCAAACCCTTAAGGAAAGGCCTGCACTACAGGAATTGAGAAAAAATCAGCCTGATAATTGAATCTAATTTCTTTATGGGCTAGCAATATGCATGCAATCGATATTCCCCAAAACGTTCAGTGAAAACCCCCAATGAGAGAGGAAAAAAGACCTTTTCGAGTAAACATTAGTGTCTTCATACCCCGGCCTGAACCAATGAAAGCTAACGCTTACAAGTGTTTTATACGAGAACGCAATGTTTGCACATTTACTGGATTTTTTGGATCTAAAGGCATAATCAAGGATGAGATTTTGGTTAAAACCGTTGATAGTGATATTTGCCAAAATTCTTATGAAAGTAAAATATTCAAGAATCAGAAATTAGTGGAGAAGTCTACAGGTGTATGGCACACCAATCAGACACTACAAGTGAGATATGAATGGTGTTGCAGTGAAGCATGTCAGACTGTTAGCAATTTTTTCATTGAGGTAGCTTCCTGGGATGGGCATAGTTTAATTACTGACCTTGGAGATGTGAGCAATTGTTGAGCCATGACTGGTAACTGTAGCTCTGAGGATGGTAATATCCTATGGAATGGTAATGATTTTAAACATATATGTCCGATAATCTACAAAGGGAAATATACATCAATATTGAGTAACAAGGATGTAATAGTTGATGAACAGCAAGCAGCATTGGAACTGACAGACCCATATCCTTACTGCAAAAATGAATTTACGAATGCACTATGGACAAGTCAGGGTATTGTTGTAAAAATCCATGGTAAAAGGTACAAAATGAAATATGAATCAAATTCAACTGAAAGAGGAAACAACAGTACAGATTATGATCCTGTTGATGTAAAGCTCAACTATCTAGAGTACAAATTGATAGGACTAGAAAATGATAATTTCAGACTAATGTGGATGGAATTGTGTCATCATGTACAAAGATATTTGGACCTAAGTAGGCAATTCCTACAGGTAGATGCAACTTTGGGAGTATGCGCCTTTCTACAAAAAACTGACATTTCTGCAGAATACACAGGAGAAGTTTTGACTGTATGGCCATGTCGGCAAGTGAACATAAGTGTGATTTATGATACTTATAAAATCGGAAAAGTGTGTTATAAATATTTGCCAGTAGAGCTGGATAACAAAATTATGTTTGTAGTACCCGGCACTGTAGATTTGATGGAGGAAAGTCCAAAGATAGACTGTAATCATCAGTCAGTCGGAATCTTTCATAAAGGGGAAAATTATGCCACAAAAACAGGTTTTGTGCATGTGAGCAAAGTACCACTAGAATTGATATGGAAAGGGCAAAGTAAACTTTTTCAATTGGACAGCCCGGCAATATTTCACAACAGATTGGGTAATGAAGCACCAACCACATTTAGTTTTTTAAAGCATTATGTGTATAAGATACATGAGATAGAAACTGCTGTTAAAAATGTCATAAATTATGAAGCAGATATGGCTTTGCAACCAGGGGCTTTGTATGAGGCACTGTCTGGTGCAGAAAAAGGCATTGGAAATGCTGCCAAAGATACAGGCAAGGCATTGGAGCACCTCATTGGGGTACAACAGAATAATATGCGAGACAGTCTAAATGCATTGTTGAGGGGACCAGTGCAGTTATTGTTCAACACTCTGGTAATATTATTTGTTATAATGATCGTGGGCTATATAGCTTATATGTGTGTGATAAAAAAGTGTGGAAACAGGAGATCGTATGTACCAACTGTAAGCTTGGGGTGTCAACAAAGCTTTGGAGGTAGTTTGGGTAGTGCACTTCTACGTCTTAGTCCCCTGACTGCAAGACATGATAAGAAAATAAGAGGCAAGACCAAGGAAATGGAGGTAATAACAGAAGATGAAGTAGAATTGCAAAATCTTTCTGCAACAAGTGGAGAGACACAGATGATTGAAGAAAGAATATCAGTCATGAACTCTTCAGCTGGAATACAAACGCCCCATACAACAGTAATATTGAATAGCAACGTCAAAGCAGATGCTTCAATTGACACAGGGGCTGCTTTTTCTCTAATAGATAATGAAATTGTAAAGAGAATACCAGGTATAATGATACTGAAAACAGCATTAAGGCCAGTGGCAGCTAATGGAAAAGGTATACCAATAGAAGGACGAGTATTTGTAACAGTCAGTTGTGGAGATGTTATGGAAACAATTATCATGTACATTCAGAATGATTGTTCAGCAGATGTGATTCTGGGTACTAACTTCTTGAATAGATTCAAAAACATACAGTTCAATTTTGCTAATTCAACAGTAACATTTAAAAAAGAAAGTTTCATGTTATGGTATGAAGTATAATCCATGTGTGAAGAGAGGCGCTGTGATCCTAGCCTATGACACTGAAGTACCAGCAAGGTCAATAGCTACAGTTCATGGATTAGTACCAGAACTATATGGTAACACATCAAAAGTGATCTTTGAACCTAAATTACTGGAGAATGTGCATTTCGCATGATCAATAAATTCAGTTAATGATAGAATGATCAATTTACAGGTAATTAATGTCCATAGGTTCGACGTTAAGTTATATAAAGGACAAATTGTAGGGGAAATAAAAATGTATGATGATAAGAATGATGACCATTTGAAAATAGAATGTTTAAACAACCATAATGTCATTAGAAAGACAAAGGAGGATTCGAAGAAATGGATAGAAACCAATGCAAATATAGCTCAAGAGCTGCAAAAGAATGAAAAGGAAGATGTGATACAGTTATTATTAGAATTTCCTAATCTTTATGCTTCTGATGAAAAGGATACAGGCAGAACAGATCTGATACAACATGACATAAACACAGGGAACAATAAGCCTGTCAAGAACTTACTGTTCTGAACATTGCCAAAAGAAAAGGAATTAATAGTGAAAGAAATAAAAATGCTATTAGACAAGGATGTGGTAAGACCGAGCAAATCACCATGGAGTACCAATGTTGTGTTAGTTAGGAAAAAGGATGGAAGTCATCGTATGTGTATTGATTTCAGAGGCCTCAATGAAGTAACAAAGAAAGATGTGTATCCCTTACCACGCATAGATGATATACTAGATACCTTGAATGGTATGCGGTATTTTACAACACTTGATCAGGCAAATGCTTATTGGAGCATTCCAATAGCAGAAAAAGATAAGGAGAAAACTGCATTTTTAACACCAATAGGGTTGTTTGAATTTAACTATCTCCCATTTGGATTGTGCAATGCACCAGCATCATTTCAGAGATTAATGGATGTACTCTTAAGTGGATTGCAATGGCAGACATGCTTAGTATATCTTGATGATATACTTGTCTATGCTAAAACACATGAACAGATGATACAAAGATTGAGAGAGTTACTCCTCTGACTGAGCAAAGGAAACATGAAATTGAGGTTGGCTAAGTGTAAGTTTTGTTATAAGGAAACAGAATGCCTTGGATATTACATATCAGAAAGAGGTATATTGCCAGATAAACATAAGCTGGAAGCTGTCTCAGATATGAGACCACCACGGAATGTTAAAGAACTGAAATCTTTTCTTGGAGTGGTATCATACTATCGAAAATTTATTTTGAACTGTGCTCAAATTATGCAGCCATTAACTAATTTGTTAAAGAAAAACATTAAATTTGAATGGAAAATGGAACAGCAAAATGCATTTAATATGTTGAAAGAACGACTGATTACCCCACCATTACTTAAGCATCCTGATTTTACAAAACCATTTGTTCTACAAACTGATGCATCATATGAAGGTATTGGACCAATTTTATGCCAAATAGATAACGAGGGAAATGAGCATTCAATTGCATATGCAAGTCGATCTTTGAGGAATGCGGAAAAAAACTACGGTAAAACTGAACTGGAAAGGTTAGCTGTAGTGGAATTTGTAAAATACTTCAGATCATATCTATATGAGCATGAAGTGACAATAGAAACTGACTACAGAGCAGTAAATGCAGTTCTGAAAAAACTAAATCCTTCACCTCTAATCGCTAGATGGGGTTTAGCCTTATCAGGGATTAAGTTGATGGTAAAGCCAAGGAAAGGTATCAGAAATCAAAATGCTGATTGCCTGTCATGTTTGCCAAATCTAAACGAACATGTTGCTTTTGATATTGATAAAAATACTCTGAGCACTGTTCAGATATGTCACATAGGTATAGAAAACTAAGAGCAACTAAAATTGGATGAGCTACAACAGAAAAACAAAAGGCTGCATGATATTATAATACAATTAAGGTATCCTGAGAATAAGGATTTCATCATCGAAAATGGAATTTCACATTATCTTCAATCAGGATCAAGAAAAATTGTGGTACCCAGAGGTATGATCAATCTGATTTTAAAAGCATATCATGACGACCCACTAGCAGGTCATTATAATGCTCGGAAAACTTATGAATCGATACACCATAAATACTTTTGGTTTGGAATGCGAAAAGACATCTTTTCATATTGTAATCTATGCAAACTGTGCCAGATAAATAAATCAGTCAGGAAAAAGCTAAATGCAGAACTCAAGCCAATCACAGTTACAGGACCATTGGACAGAATAGGAGTAGACTGCATGGGTCCTTTCCCAATGACTGAAAGAGGGAACAGATTTATTGTCGTCTTCATTGATTATTTTACTAAATATGTTGAAGCATTTGCCACTGAAAACATAACTGCTCAAACAATTGCTGAATTGTTTATCAATGAAATTGTGTGTCGACATGGGTCACCACAGATATTGCAATCAGATAGAGGTTCAGATTTTACCTCACAACTTATGAAAGAAATTACTGCATTGTGTAATACAAAGAAGATTGAAACCACTGCTTATCATCCAATGGCAAATGGTGAAGTCGAAAGGATGAATCAAACTCTAATAGTTGGGATGAGGATGTATGTTGATATAAATCAACATATTGGGATTTACATGTCCCTTTTGCAAAATTTGCTGCTAATAGCCATTTCAATGAAACCACAGGTTTCACTCCATTTGAACTGGTTTTTGGTCCCGTTATTGCCACTAGATGCCACTTTGAATTATTATCCACCGATATATATCGCAGATGTGTTGAGCTATGCACAGGAAGTTAAAAAACATTTCACCAATGCATTGACAGTGGTTCAAAATCAGATAATCATTGCACAGAATTGGTATATGTTCCAGTATTCAACAAAATTAAATTATAAGGTAGGAGATATGATTCTGAAAGAATCCCAGTTAGTAAAGAAGGGTTTAACTCGAAAGCTAATGCCACTATTCCAAGGGCCATACAAAATTCGAAATATTGTTCCACCAAACCTTATTATCGAATCACTTGAAAATCCAAGATTGATCGAAACAGTTCACATCAATCCCACCAAACCCTTCCATGGACAAAATGTTGTGGAAGAAAATGAATTAAATTGTGGAGAAGGAACTCAGATAGAAAGTGTGACCAGTCAACGTTTCATTGACAATCAGATGGATGCAAATATAGAGTTGAGTGACGAGGAATTATCAATTGAGGACGCTTGATTTTGAGAGGCGGCGTGTCAAGAAACCCTATCGTCACAACACATTTTCTTTTTATCTTGGGAAACCCTGTATTCTCAACTAAATACTGAAATTATTTTTTTGATTTGATTAATGAAACTTGGTTTTTCTTGTGTTCCACTGAACTCTTTAAAAAACGTTTTTGTGTACTACTACTTTTATGTACTAGTTTTTGTCTACAGTAGGGTGAAATGCCGTTTTTTTGCTCCAATTATCATCTACCGTATATGCACGTTTTTCTACAGTAACCTGGGGCACCTGAAAACGTATATAAGACTATGGAACTGTATTGGTGGAGGTTCTTATTTATTGATATTGGTATCATGTCCTGAATTGGTATGTGTTTTGTAAGCTTGATCTGAATAAGAGTTAATTTGCATATTCAGGTCTTACTGTAAGAACCCACGTCACAAACTTAGCCGTGACTCACTCCAAAATATTTGGAACAGGTGTAAAGACTTTTTTATACAGAACAATTCTTGGAATTTTCTTTTTCGAGATAAATTGATGACGTTCAAAGCTGGAAGACTGAAAAGATGACCTCAAGCCTATTTTACATCTGCTGAAAGTTTCAATGGATGAAGTTGAGTACAATTTTATTGATATATAAATTTAATCAATCAACCCTTATTTACACAGAAATGTGCGTTGAATTAAGTTACATTGAAAGAATAACTTGCCTTGTTCAGAATAAAATAAGACAAAAATGATTCTCAAACTCGCCTTGCATGGAATAGAGATTTGGTACTTGAGGGCAATAAGCTGGTCAAGCTGGGAGTTTTACACCATAATCATTGTTTAATATGACCTTAAAAATGAAATATAAGGTTTGTGCTGTTCTAGGACAGCTTATTTTTTCAATGCCCTGCAGGGGGGGGGGGGTGAGTATACATGTAAAATGGGTGAAGGATTGTTTGACCCCCACACAAAGTAAACTATTCCCCAATAAAACAAGTCCTTGAGTCTGAAATTTTTGAATTTTTTTGACATATAATAGTCAAAAAATCGAGCTTTTTTTTAAGATTGATATTTCAGGAGCCCAGTGGCTCAAAATAGTGGTTCCCTCACTCTCAGTTTTGAGAAATTCCCTCCAAGTACTTTCCTCAACTTTGGGAATTGTTCTATGTATCATTCCTGAGACTACAAAAAGAATGCTGGAAATGCAATTGTCAGCAGAAATATAAAAATTTTTTTTTAGGATTTTGTCTTTACTTCCATAGGTAGGAACTTGAAACAAACCTTCCCATACTTGTAATGAGTGAAAAATCATGTTGCATTGACCTTTCAGCGTGGCTGTAGTTGTAGTATATCATGCATGAAGACAGCCATAATATCCTTCCTCCCGAAGAGAGTCGTTGCATCGCTAGTGGCTCAAATTGCAAGAGTTTCCATGTGGTTCCAGTTGGCATGGGTCTGATGACACAGTTCCCTGAACATTGAATAATATTTTATCCTCCTATGTAATATGTAGCTCAAGGTAGGCGAGCTTGGCATTCATTGGGGTAAGGAGGAGGAGGACTACCAAGGACAAGAGGGAGGATGTTGAGAGTTTGAGTTCAGAAGTTTAACATCTCAGGGACAGATGAAAAGGGGACTTGGGGAAAATCACCTGATGCCAAGTTCTTAGGCCATAGTGACCCCCTGAGATTCATCACCACTACATAGTGACCCCTAAGGCCAGCCACCCTATGGGTTGCTGGAAGCCCTTGACTTTGGACAGAAATAAGAAGGTGAAAAGAAGAAAGAAATCAAATTAAGGTGGCATTAGTCACATTTTGTTGTTTCGAATTTAGAAAAAGAGAAAAAATTTGATAATTGTACAACCTGGGGACCCTGTCTCTAAATTTAAACCAATACGTTTGGGCAGAAAAGAAATACAGAAACTCTGAGGAGTAACTGCTCAACACAAAGTACATTTTAATTTCGAAAAAAAATTTGAATACTTTTTGAGGCAACAATTTGACAAAAAAAATTTTATGATGAATCTTCTGGCAGTTTTTCCAAAAAAATGAAACCAAACCTCAGAAAAAATGACACAGAGTATGCCATAACAGTAACAGGTCCGACCTGAAATAGGGGGCCACAAGAAATGAAACTCGAAAAATTCGATCTTGACACAATTGAAGCTATACAAAATGTCAAGCTCTATTGCTGCATGCCACATCACATATAATGTGGCAGGAAAATACAACATTGAAGAAGTTTAAACTGATGACCAATAACTCAATTGTGGCATATATAGTTCAACTAAGCAAATCTTTATAGCGGCAGTATGGTCGAAATGATTCTTCCATAACAAAAGTACAGTAAATGAGAGCCACCATATCAATAATATACATCCTACTGCAAAAGTGGGGTAAATGAGCAAAAAATATGTATCAGTAAATGTTGGAGAAACTCCTTCGAATTGCTAAAATTAAAATTCTTTCCCATGAGAATCATAACTAGAGAAGTCTAGATCTTCAAAACCATCAGTGTCTTCATCAGAGAAATCAAGTTCAGTTATTAGAGACTTGACCAAAATTTGCTCATAGACTCATTTGCCTTATTTTTCTCCTAGCATTTGATGTGATTAATTGCCTTTTTTCCTGCTTTTCGATATTCATAGTCTTTTCTTTCAAGAGGTTCTCAACACCAGCCAATTTAAAGCTTATGTTCCACCAAGCCAGGTTGGATTGGATCTGACACCAAATCACTTCAATTTTGTCTCTGGCTTTGATCGTCCTTAATATTTTGTTTTTCAGCTTATGTAGATTTTCATCTTTTTGGGTTGTGGTACACCATATCTTGAAAAGAAAAGTTTAGTGCCATTGATTTCACAATTTCATTGCATGTCTTTTTCTCTCAGTCTGTAACAATTCACACACTAGAAAATGTATTTTTCCGAGAAAAATTAATGAATTATTAAGACTTAAAAACTATGGGTGCACTAAATTCTTGAGAAATTATTCTGCTGATTCAAAGCAGTCTTAAAAATTCTTGTAAAAAATGGATACTTTGTTCCTCTTATGGTGTCACAATAAGTAAATTTATAAATTATGTAAATTAATCTAAGCTCAAGTTTACTGTAAAATTTCGTCCAAATTAGTTTCGTGTAGGAATTGTACAGTAATCCATTATTAAGTTGTTTTTCCATTTTTTACCATTAGGAAAATGTAGGTTAAGTAGCCCATTGTTTGTACATTTTTGACGATAATTTGCCAAAACCATTAGTGCAT
This sequence comes from Romanomermis culicivorax, assembly GCA_963922205.1. NCBI lineage: Eukaryota > Metazoa > Nematoda > Enoplea > Mermithida > Mermithidae > Romanomermis > Romanomermis culicivorax. The sequence continues at coordinate 337,735 of CAWUHX010000296.1, read as the reverse complement.
TTTCGTTTCATTATTTACTCAGTCATCACATTGTATGTATGGAAAGGATTACAGTAGGAAAATAAGAGCCAAAAAAACAGAGAACTACTAATCCCTTCTGTCCACTTACCAACTCCCACCCGATGGGTGGACAACTTCAAGGAACCCGTCATAAACAAGTTCAACCAATCAGGTTCAAACGTTTTCCTCCCATTCCCAATAAACAACTCTAGCGAATGAGATTTCCCTCACCAAAAACCCCACCTCTTTTTCCGGATCCTCGAAAAAAAACGGAAAAATGGTCAGTTCGTTCTTCGGATCTTTTCAAAAATCGGCGGCGTCTCAGTTTACCGACTAAGTGAGTTCCCTACCTCTTCGTGTATTGTATTTTTCTTGGACGACGTTCATCCGTCCAGTTTGGTTGTATTTTATTGAGGACGACGTTCATCCGTTCAGTTTGGTTGTATTTGTTTGAGGACGACGTTCATCCGTCCAATTAGATTGTATTTGTTCGAGGACGACGTTCATCCGTCCAATTAGTTTGCATTTGTTTGAGGACGACGTTCATCCGTCCAATTGTATTTGTTTATCGGCGACGTTTATCCGCCAATAATTTATTTTCGAGACAACGCCTATCCCTCCATAGAAATCTCACCTCCCCGACCCCATATTTAGTAGTTTCTCAGATCCCTTTCCACTCAGTTGCTCTTATTCTCCTGCTCATCCCTTTCTTGTAATTTTTATCATGTCCCCCGCCTTATCCACATTGTAATTTAACCTTTTAATATTCTATTTTAATAAACGAATATTTTAGAGGCGTTTACGTAACCAGGAAAATTTACCCATTACGTAACAAGTGGCGACCATACCTATCCGAACCGAAAAAAGTAAGCCCCTAGTTTTTTATTCCCACCCTTCCTGTTGAAAAAGTCCCATTCCATCATTCTAAAAGTTCCATTTACCATTCCTCTCCCGTTTTCTCCTTGTTAACAAAATTCTGGCTGAACAAAAGAAAAGTTTGTCAGACCAATTTTGTCAAATTGAAAAGGAAGCAAAAAACCAAGTTTTGAACACCCGAAAAATGATCCACCCTGACCAGATCAATCAAATCGTTAGACATTCCATTGAACATGTTGTTGACGACAGACTTAGGGGTCTAGAAGACAGGCTAAGAGATGTCATTCCTGGTCAAAATGCCCCAAATCGTGAAATAAATACCCAGGATTTCGAGTACTTATAAGCAAGTATAGGGTAGTGTATAAGGTCTCGTAGTGCATTAGGTATAACATAAGCTTATATAAGCTTATATAAGGATACGCCGATCTAATGTGGACGATGGTAGCACATATGGTTTATATAGACCAATAATTTTTTTTTTGATAAAAATTTTGTGTGCATTATTTTATAGCATGGGCTTTGTAAAGGTTAATAAATACTGTTAAAAACTGTCAATGATAGAAAAAATTATTGTATGAAAAAGTGACGTCTATATAGATCTTATGCGCTACCGCTTCAGGTAGTTTTCTACACACAAAAAACAAGTATCTAATTAATGAAAGACGTCATTATGGAAAAGGCTGTGGCACATTTTTTAATTCTCTGCTTGCTATCAGTAAATTTCAGGATATTTTTTGTGGTAAGACATAAAATGGTACACGGTATATGATAAGATGGTCATAAGATCAACATAGATCTTATGATTACCTGTATAGCATAGGATCCTCATACATCATCATAAGGTCAATATAGATCTTATGATTTCCTGTATAACATAAGATGTTATACCGGTAATGTTATACATTACAATGCTATAATGTTGTGCAAAAGAGTAACGTTACACATTTCATTAACAGTATCATGCACTGTAAAAAAAGTTCATGGGTTCACTCAAGTATGACAAGTGTGTTGGGGTAACTCAAAATAATTGAATTAGTTGAATAATTACTGATTTTTAAGTAGATTTGAATTGAAAGTTTTGAGTTGTCATTAACAAGTTTGAAGTTACTTCAAATACAAAAAATGATCATTTTTCTGAATTGGAACAATTCGAATTTTTTAAGTTGCACCAATGACTGATACGCATGTTTATTCCACTTCTCTAGTAGCAATTATGAGGTTATACTGCATTTACTGTAGTACTACTTTTGAAAATTCTTGTTTTTTTTGTTTTTTTTATGCATATACATCGGCATCTGCGTTTTTTTGTGCACGGACATTTGTGCCAATTGGCACAAGAAGTAAAAAAATTTGTGCCAATGGCTCAAAAAATTTTTTTTTTACTAGAGACATACTGAAAACTGCGGAAAAGTTTTACGCCAAAAGTTTGATAAAAAGTTAACGTTTAACGCATTAATTTTTTGTAAAAATCGTGCCCATTGCCCAACCTATTTTTCAGCTAACCATGCCAGTGAGAAAAGAAAAGACTGTGCAATAAAATAGTTCACGAAATCCCAAAAAGAAATGGAATTCTGAGACAATTTTAATAGCTCTAGAATTGTTCAGGAAGTTCAAATTGATTCAATTTCCGACTTCAAAGTACAAACGAATATCTATGTTATGTATATTTAACAACCATGTGAAGAACAGAGAAAGTAAAGTCGAAAATAGTGTTAATTTTCGATCGAAACATTGTACCATTATCAACGATATATCGATTTTTCTATTTGAATCAATCAAACACAAAAAGTAAGAATTTCAGTTTTAAATCCGAATCTGACTGAATGAAGAGAGAATATTCAGAATTTTTTTTTTCACTCATCAGTCTTGACAGCCTATAAAGTTTGCTGCAACGATACTAATACACTGTTCGAAAAGAGATCGTTTGCGTTCGGGTCAAATATACGAATAGGAAATATTATATTCATTGATTCAGCGCAAAGCGCTGAAATTTTTTTTGCATTTTAAGCCTCTAAATCGTCTAAAAATCAAGGAAATTTAATGTTCGAACAGCCCAAAATTTAGTGCCAATTGACACAAACGCTCAAAATTTTTTGTGCCATTCCAAATTTTTTTGTGCCAAAAACCATGTTTTGGCACACAAAAAAAAACACTGATCGGCATGGTTTTTTTTGTACAGACCAGGTTGCAATCATCGTTTTTTTTCTCCAAGATTTTTTCCACATGAGAAACGGACCCGAACTTTTTTTCTTCAGTGAAATTTCAGTTAAAAGTTTAAAATGAGCTCATGAAGGATATATTGGTGTTCTACAGGAGCAGGTGAAGCATGTTAATGATAGAGTTCTCAGGAATATATCCGCTCTATTGACATTTCGGTGGTTCCGATTAGAATCATCTAATTTTATTTAGCTCTTGGTCCTGCGCAGAGCACCGAAATTTTTTTTTGGATTCTCACTTTCTAAAACGCTGGGAAATGAACCTTCACAACGTTGAGAAATAAATTAAAATCAAACTGATGAACTGTAATTAATTCCCCATTCCGGCGCGAAGCACCAGAAAAATTTTCGGGTTTTATATTCTAAAATGCTGGAAAATAAATCTCTTCAGCAGATATTCATGAACAGAAGTTCTAAAATCGCATTCTAGAATGATGTCTTCAATTTCCACCTTCAATAAACGCAAAAGTTCAGGTTGCAAACGTTTAAAAAATTCTAAGCATTGAGAGAAAAATTGAGAGAATTGATGAAAAATCTCACATTTGGGCGACATAATGAACTGTAACGATTAGAAAAGGAAACGAGCTAGCTAACTTGATTGATGGAAACCGTTGAGCATTAATTAGTAAGTCGAAGTAGATATGCTAACGGCCAGCCTGATAGAAAATAGTCAAGATTATACCCATGACTGGCGCGAGGCACCAGAAGATTTTGACTCTTTCAAGTCCATCAAAACGCATCTTTTCAGTTTTGAATTCCTCGAAAATTTTTCCTCAATGAGAACCATACCCAAAATTTTTTTTCTCATTTCGAAATCTTTTTTTTATCAAAACACCCCATTTGAGAAAAAAAATGGTGGTTGCAATTTGCAACTTGAGGAAAAATTTTGATTGCACAGATAATTTTTGGTTGCTTGCTAAAATCGATAAATTTGCTTAAATTTATCGGAAAAACCATCACAAACTAGTTTTTTGTATTTCATTCGATTTGCATCGGTTTTAGGCATTTAAAACCCAATTTTCTGAGTTTTGGAGACAGAACAAAAAGATTAGTATGACTGGACTAGAGTAATTAGTTCGGCGCCCAGCGCCAAAAATTTTTTCTGGATTTTAATATTCTTGAACGCTGGAAAATGAATCTTTTTACTTTTTATTTCCAGACAGAAGGTTTGATTTCTCAGTGAATTAAAAAAATTTTCAGTCGGACAAACTAGAATTCAAGAACTAGGCAAGCGACCAAGAATTTTGATCTTCTAATGGGAAAAAATTTCTACACTCAAAATGTTTTAATCTCATAAAAGTCGAAATTTTTATGAAGATGCAAAAAAATTTTGGGAAAACGACTGATAAAATGTTAGTTCTCATCAAATTCATCAACAAACAACACAGGATCAAACATTTATCCATAACATGTTGATGATTAGATGGAACCTATAAGCACTAATTAGAATGATCTCTTATAACCGCACACTAGAATAATGTGAAAAATCATAAATGAATTGAAACCCAGCACGAAGCATTTTTCCTTAACTTTCAATCTGATATATCTGCAGGCAGTACCAATCATAATTATTTATCAAAAAATTTTCAAATGATTTGAAGCTCAAAAATGCGCGATAGGTATTTTACTTCGACTTGTATATTGATAATTATTCCCGGCTCTTAGCACCAGAAGAAAATTTCAGGTTCTGATATTCTATAGCATTGGAAAATAAATATTTCAAATATCTTTTCCCTGCATGAAATGTGTCCAATTTTTCAGTGAATTCAAGTCTGGCAAACTTATTTTTCAGTGAATTCAAGTCTGGCAAAACCTGTACCCTAAGTTAAGCCTAAGGAAGATCTAGAAATTAAAAGCACATTTTACCCACAATCTCATAATTCAGCTCAAATGGTTAAATGTTTCCAGCGAGGGCGTCAATTTGTCATCAATTGTCAATAACATTTACAAAGAAAAAGGTTATAATGGTGCGGAATTCATAAAAACCATTGTTTGCAAAATGTATGGGGACTTGCTGGCTAAATACAAGCATCGAATTTTACGCACATATACGGATTCTACCTGTCAAACTCGAGAACCGCTGGAAGATCTAGATCCTACTGGCATCGAAATTCTCAAGTGTAAATACATTTTTGGTGCACTATAATCCATGTTTTATTAATAAATTCACTTTTATGCATTTTTAGATTTGATTGATGCATTTTACACGCAGCACCAAGAATGCATCTGGAATGCTGAAAATGGAGCACAAATCAGTCGTTCGATGTTTCACAATGTGGCAGCAGATGTTATTGATGCGTTTGGAGCTCAAGCAAATGCTAATGGAGGACGAAAGCAAGTTTTATGATTAAATAATGTTTATATTGCTCTATGGTAATAAGAGACAGAGGTTGATGAATCTACATTTCAGCATATATATGGGATGATAACAGACATGCATGGCAAGAATTTTCCAGGTGGAGGGTCCATGGACTTTTTTGCCTGGAGGATAGAGGAGGAGGGTGAGCAAAAAAATGTTCTGCAAGCCACATTTTTTGATGTGCCGCATCTTTTGATGTCAATACTTTTCAGGTATGAAAACATTTTTTAAATTTCGAACAGAATTGATGACTTTATTTCGAGAAAAAGGATCTTATGTGATTATGTACACATCATTTTTGGTCTGAAAGGAAATAGTAAATAATATTGGAATAAGTATGGAATGAAGGGCCAGAAAATTTTCCGATTTTTACCACTTTTGGCATGAATTTAATGCCCTGGATGCTAAACTTTAAGTTTCAAAAAATTCTGCTGGGGGTAGGGAACTTTCTACAGGGGGTACATACCCCCATGCGCATGCATAGTTCTAATGTACACATGTTACTGAAAATCTGCATTAATTAATCAGAAGGTTGCTTAATATGCTGGTTTAGCATGTTAGAAGATCTTCTGACTTACCAGGTTTGAGGATCACTTGATCTTTCAAAAAAACTTGTTTCAAGCAAGGAAGAGAAAAGGTATGCAATGCATCTGAAAACAAGACAACAATGAAACTGAATTGTAAAATTTATTAGCATGCAAAGCACAATAACATCTGGAATTGATATGTACATAGAATACAGATTTGAAAATTTTTGCTCTTCCCACAGGGCTAATCTGAAACAGTAGCATCTTGGGCACTTATTTAGGGTAATATGATAGATTCAGAATGATGAGGAAGTTCAAAGCTGAGTTATTTCCTCCCTATCTTCAAAATTAATTGAGTCTGTTTTCTTAAAACATTATGCTGTGCACCACACCAAAGTATGGACCATGTAACAAATTTGAACACTGCACAATTCTCATGGAAACGTTTTTTCATGCATGCATCAGCCATTCAACCTGTATAATCATACTATTTTTCAGACAAATTTTCGTTGACGATACTTTGTTTTATAAGTATGTCATCTGCAAACAAATGAAACCGAGTGTCAAGTTTACGGAACAGATATATGATGAGGTAATTATACTCTTGTTTACCAAAATAGTTGTACAAGTTGAAACATTGGTAAATTTCAGCACAATGCTGGACAGCTTTCGGATAAAAAAAGACACTCACAAAGAAAAATGACATTGCATTCAATTACAAAAGCAGAGTGTACTGTCAACTTCTATGCAATCGTCGCCACTTTTTTAAGGTAATGGTTTGTTTTATTATAAAGGGTCATATATGCTTGCCTTTTTCAATGGAATCGATCACCAACAGCCTGAAAATCAACTTTTGATTGGAAAGGATAACTGCGATTTTGTAGAAAATGACCAAGGGTAGCTTCCAATGGACCATCAAAAAAGACAAGTATAAATGACCCTTAATGCTTTACTTTCCCTATTAATGATTTAGTATTAGTACTTATTTGTGAATTGTGCAATTTTTGATCTATTCCTCATTTTATTCATTGTAAAATCTGTTAATTCTGTTTTATTGTTAATTGCTTAACTTTTTGTTGTTGATGTTCACTATTTGTCTTTACGCGAAGATTTTGTGCAATATGATCTAATCAGTCTATTCATTGTTGATTACATAGATTTGTTTTATTTGTTGTTATACCTGCGTGAAATAAAATTTATCAATTTAGTTACTAGGGTGAAAAGAATATTGTAAAATGGAGTAAGGTATAGGATAACATCATGTCATAAAATTCTATAAGGCATGGCATAAGATCATTATAATAAAGTATACGGTACGGGATGGTCATGGCAAAATTCTGTAAGGTAGTTTATATGGTCTATTACAAATATTCATAAGATCTTGGACAATCTTATACATTTTTATACTTGACATTATATTATACCTTACTCTTTTTTATAAGAATCCGAAACCCTGGGTACAGTGTTGAATGATATCCGCCTAGCCAATTTCAGGAACAACCCATTCGTTCCCATCAGATCCCCACCCTTATTTTCCGGTTCTTTTGGTCAAAATTTTCTGGACTGGATAAAAAATTTTGAAACCTTCCTCACCTTTCAAGGCGTCAAACCTGACGATGAAGAAATAAGGAAAGCCTGTTTCGAGTCCTACCTTTCCGGACCTGCTCTAGCCACCCTGGATGATCTGAGGCTAAGACAGAACCCTCCCACCACATACGAGCAGTATAAAAATTGTTTCCAACGTTTATACCCCAATAACCGCGATTGTGATATTCATCAACAATTTTTGATGGAAAGAAAACAAAAAAGTTCAGAACTTGGCACAGAATTCCTTTCAGAACTTAGAAAAATTGCGCGGCAAGCTTTCCCAAATTTGTCCTTGGAGGATAGAGAAAACCTGATAAAACCCATATTTTTACGAGGCTTAACGCCGGAAATTCGTGAAATTTTGAGATACTGTGAATTCGCAAACTTAGATGAAGCCCATAAGGCTGTCATGTACGTAGAATCTCAACGAGCCCGATCTGGTTTCTCATCATCTATTCCCAGAATACCCCCCAATGACATGGTTGCAACAGTTACCCAAAGTAATATTGAACGTTCTTTACTTGACCTCACAGATAAAATGTCAAAACTTTTCGACCAAAAAACGACCCCTCCACCGGTTTCCTGCACTTATTGTGGCAAGATCGGCCACTTGGAAAACGTGTGCCGCAAGAAACAACGAGACGACCAACGAAAAACCAGTTGTCCCCGCAGGCCCAACACGTGAAACCCGACACGGGTCACCGGCGGCCCTATTCGGAACACCAATGGTCCAACCAAAATCCGCCCAACCCCCAAATAATTTTGGCTGTTCCAATAACAGCTGCTTTAACTGCGGCGAGTGTAACCATTTGGCCAGGCATTGCACAGTGCCACGAAAAAGTAAGTACCCATCCAATATTCACCAACAATCCTGCCCTCCAGATATTGCCGTCTCTTCCCCCCTCGATTTTGATGATATAGAAATGTTCCTCCAATGTTCAGGACAACAGACAGCAGGCCACATCAATACGTTGTTTACGAAAAGCAACAACCCCAACCAAAAAAGTAAGTCAGTCCAGATGGCCATGACCAAAAATACCCAAACCACCCAACCACCCATCTCCTTGTTAAAAATTAAATTTTCCCCGAAATTGCAAAAATTGGGCCCTTTTTTTTCAAGCAATTTTCAAAAATCCAAATCCGAAAAAGCCGAAAAAATCCACTCCCAACACCAATCAAGAACCGAGCCCTAGGTCCCCAAGCCCTGCCCCATCAGCTGGACGTCAACGATTCCCATCACAATCATCGGCAGCGTCAGCCCAATCCACTCGCCCACCAACCCCCAAATCCCCGGCCGAATTCCAAGTTGAGATCGTCTACCCAGACGATATGGAAGATGGTGAATATACCAAAGAATCCCCAAAACCCAATTTAACCCAGAATTCGTTTTTTGTTCAGGCGAGATCACCAACGCAGCCTGAAGAGACCCAACGCCGACCGTGGCGAAACGAAAAGTTTTGGCTACCCAACATAATTTTTTTTTATGTTTCTTGTCGTTTTTTTTCACGCCAATAAATGGCACATTCCAATTATGTGGTATGTCTAGGAGTGGCCATGCAATTGACATCCCGAAACGTGTCCAATGTGAAGCCCCAAATTCCCCTGCCCATCTTAGTAAAATAGTGGCCAATGTCTATATTCCAAAAACCCAACCAGATACCGCCCCTGCCTTCAAATGTCAAATGCGTACGAGAACTATTTGTACAAACATGGGATTTTTCGGATCAAAAGGCATTGTCCTGGACTCCTCAAAAATTGCCCCAATTCCCGCGTCCGAGTGCAGAGAAGCATTTTTCACCAAAAGTTACCAAAGAAAAAATTTGACCCATGTCTCCCCCGGTTTTTGGAGCACAGAAAACCCACTAAAAGTCGATTTTAAGTGGTGCTGTAGTGATCATTGTACTACAGTAACAAATTTGATTATCGAAGAAGGCAACGTTGCCTCTTGGGACCCTGATCATTTGACCACCGATTTAGGCGACTCCGGCGGTTGCAAGCCCCTAGCCGGACAGTGCACTCTCACTGATGGAATAATTTTGTGGGACAATACCAAATTCAAGGACACCTGTTCCCTCCAACTAAAAGGCACATATAACGGAACCCTAAGCGATAATTATGTTGTCATAGACGCTATTCAGGGCGCATTTACCCTAAAGTCTGCTTACACTCAATGTTCCAAAATTGAAAAAGCTGTCTTAACCCACCAAGGAGTCATTTTAGTGCTTAAAAATATGACCCAACTCGCCTCATCAAATTCGGATGAAAATTCAGACCCTATCAACCCAGACCCAGTGAATGCGAAGTTAAATTTCTTAACACAAAAAATTTTAAACTTGGAATACGAAAATTTCCGAAAGGTTTGGTCAGAATTGTGCCGTCAAGCCCAAAGATATCTTGACATCATTTGGCAACTTTTACATTTTGACCCCACCCTTGGTGCCCGTGCATTTTTACATCGGACTGACATAATCGCCGAGTTTACTGGCGACGTTCTTACCATCTCAAAATGTAAATCCCTAAATGCTACAGAAATTTTTACCTCCCATAAAGTGAATGAAACGTGTTACAAAAACCTTCCCGTCAGAATTAATGATACACTTTGGTTCGTGACCCCCGGCACCTTTGATCTACTTCCTTTTAGCCCAAAAATTGATTGCCATCATCGACCCATAAGCATATACAAAAATGGAGACAAATGGATGACCGAAACTGGACCCACCCATGTCACTACAGTACCCGTTCAAGTTTTCTGGCATGGAAAATACAAAGTTTTTCATTTTGACTCACCAGCCATTTTTCATGATCAGTTAGGATCTATCCCCTCCAATTTAGCTTTTTTGAAGCAGTACATGTACAAAGTACACAGCTTAGAAGCTAATGTGCATAGAATAATGAACTATACTTCCGAAATGTCGTTGAACCCCTCCGTCATTTACGAAGCCCTGTCAGGAGCAGGCCAAGGCATGTCAAAGGCCATGCAAGGATATTCCAAATCATTGGAACGGATTATCGGCGGCGTAGCTCACAGTGCTACAGATGGCTTGAATAACCTGCTGAAAGGTCCCTTACAATTAATCGTTAATGGTCTAGTGGTCATAGCAAGCATTGCTGCAGTAGTTTTCGTCCTCTTTTGGTCTTGTGCGTACCTCCACAACATGCGCGCCAAAAGAATGCCCCCACTGTTGCCATCTGCCGCATCCCTTTACGAAAATCCCCACCATTCTAGCGAAGACCCGCCTCCTCTACCAACCCTCGGACAAGCCCTGTTCCAACTTGTAGCCCACCACGCCCAAAACTCGGAAGCCACTCACACGCGCAGCAGCAGCATTCGTTACGTGAAACGAGCAATTCCTAGTGCCCCATCCCCCCTATTTCATTTTGCATCCGAAAATGATATAATTGATAGAATCCCACATGTTTTGCTTACAATTAATAACCAAAAAACCGTTTATGCTATGGTCGATTCTGGTGCAGCTTACTCGATCATGGATAAAAAAGTTGCAAGTTCCATAAATGACCTTGTCTGGAAAAATTCCCCCACTATCATGGCCACCGCTGCAAATAAACTCCCTATCCCCTTGGTAGGTTCGGCCATTGTGACTCTAAAAGTGGACGATTTGGAAAAAACAATTGTGGTTCAAATACAAGACGATTGTCCCTCACCTATTATTTTAGGTGCCAATTTCACTAACCGGTTCAAAAGCTACGAATTCAACAATGAAAATTCCTTTGTCCGTTTTGGAAAAACAGTTGTCCCATGTAGAGGCATTTCCTACAACCCACCCAAACATCGAGGCGGAATTTCTTTGCCGGGTACTGTTGCCCTTCCACCCAGAACCATCACAGAGTTTATTGTACCCGTATCAAAAATGTACGAAAATACAAAAACTGTTGAATTCTTTCCACGTGATCAATTATTTGAAAAATTCGGAATTTGCGCAGCTAACAGTGTCTCCAGCATTTTTCAAGGCCATATCATGGTTTCCATTTTCAATCCCACCCAAGCCCCAGTTGTCCTATATGAGAAAACCAGATTGGGCACAATCCAAACTTTCACTGAAAAATCAGCAATGGTAGCCCAGTGTAATTCCACACCCAATGAAATATTAACACCCAATAATGTAATGAAATGGTTGAACTCCAATGTTGACCTATCCCAAACATCCATCAGCCCAAACGAGAAGAAAAAGCTTTTGTCCACCCTTGCAATGTTTCCCGAACTATACTCAACCTCCAAAGCCGATAATGGACGCACTAGTTTGGTCGAACATGTGATTGACACTGAGGATACTAAACCCATCCAGAGACCCCTTTTTCATACCTCCCCAAAAGAAAAGGATATTATTCGTCAAGAAGTCGAAAACTTGGAACGCCAGGGTATCATTTCCAAGAGTACGTCCCCTTATTCTACCAACATGGTTCTTGTAAAGAAAAAAGATGGTGGCATGCGTTTGTGCATAGATTTTCGTGGTCTAAACAAAGTCACCAAAAAAGACAGTTACCCCATCCCCCGAATTGATGATATTTTCGACACCCTTCGCGGCATGCAGTTTTTCACGTCCCTTGACCAAACCAATGCCTATTACAGTATCCCAATCAAGGAAAGCGATAGAGAAAAAACGGCTTTTAACAGCCCCGCCGGCCTTTATCATTTTAATTTCCTACCATTTGGTCTGTGTAACGCCCCTGCCTCTTTCCAGCGCCTCATGGATGTTCTCTTATCCAACTTGCAGTGGCAAACCTGTCTTGTCTACTTGGACGATGTGCTTGTTTTTGGAAAAACCCATGACCAAATGCTTGACAGGCTGAAAGAAGTGCTTTCTCGAATGCAGTCAGCAGGACTCAAATTGAAAGTCCAAAAGTGCAAATTTTCACAGTCCCACGTGAAATATCTTGGCCACATAATTTCAGCCGATGGAATTTCCCCTGACCCCGAAAAAATTGAAGCAGTTCAAAAAATGCCCGCCCCAAAAACAGTCAAACAAATAAAGTCCTTTTTGGGATTGATTTCTTATTACCGTTGTTCCATCCCAAATTGTTCCAAAATCAGCTCCCCACTTAGCAAATTGTTAAAAAAGATGTTCCCTTCGTCTGGGGACCAGATCAACAAAGTGCTTTTGACGGCCTAAAGCAACACCTCATATCTGCACCCATCCTTTCCCACCCAGATTTCGCACAACCATTTATTTTGCAAACTGATGCTTGTGTCACTGGCATAGGCGCTGTTCTCAGCAAAATAGGATCCGACAGAAAGGAACACCCCATTGCATATGCAAGCCGCAGCCTAAACCCTCATGAACAAAAATATTCCATAACCCGTCTAGAAACCCTCGCTGTTGTTGAATTTGTTCGTCATTTTCGCCCATACCTCTACCAACATGAGGTCACGGTCCACACTGATCACACAGCTGTAAAAAGCATTTTGGAAAAAGAAAATAACCCATCCCCCCAAAGTTGCCATTGGGGCTTTGCCCTAAGTGACTTTAAGCTTAACATCCAACCCAGAAAAGGCACAGCTAATGGAAATGCAGACGCTTTATCCCGTACTCCCCTTCCCACCACCCGTTCTGCTTTTGATATTGACAATTTTTCACAGTCCCGTCCTGAGCAACCCATGCCCATCAACAGTGTTTTAGAAGCAGAAGCTTCAGAAAACGAAGAAATATTGAAAAATTTCCGAGAACAGCAGCTTTGTGACCCTATCCTTCGGAAAATCAAAGAACAAATAGAAATCGGAGACCCTGTCCATGTTCAAAATTTCTCCCTCGAAAATGACTTGATTTATAAGCAGCAAGGCCCCCTCAAAAAACTCTATGTACCCAGTGCTCTCCAACAAACTATTATCAAGGATAACCATGATAATAAGTTTTCCGGCCATTTTGGAATAAGAAAAACGATCAACCTTACCAAAAGAAAGTATTTTTGGCCGGACATGGCAAAAATGATCACTGATTATTGCCGATCATGCCACCCTTGTCAAGTGAATAAACCCACACACCATAGAATTACGGCTAATCTGGTTCCCATCCAAGTCAAAGGCCCATTTGAAAGGGTAGGTGTCGATTGTGTTGGCCCCATGACCCTTTCTGAACATGGAAATCGTTTTATCGTCGTTTTTATCGATTATTTCACGAAATATGTCAAAGCTATAGCCACCCCCGATATTACAGCAATTACCATTGCCAAAGCTTTTGTCGAAAAAATTGTTTGTAGGCACGGAGCTCCCAAAATTTTGCACTGCAACCGTGGCACTGATTTTACTTCCATTCTCATGACTGAAGTAACTCGACTTTGTGAAACTAGGAAAGTCCACACTACACCCTACCATCCCATGGCCAACGGCGAAGTCGAACGTGCAAACCAAACCCTTGTTGTCCGCATGCGGATGTATGTTGACGATTGGCATACTGATTGGGATGATCATCTCCCTTTTGCCATTTTTGCCACAAATATTCACCAAAATGAAAGCACTGGCTATTCCCCCTTTGAATTGTTATATGGTCGACAACCGGACCTTCCGTCGGATATTTCTCAAACCCCACCATCGCCCTACGCTATAGACATGAACGATTATGTCAATGACGTCAAACATCATTTCCACACCGCTTTGACCGTTGTCCAGGACCGCATAAGAAATAGCCAAGCTCTTTATTCAAAAAAGTATGACACGAAAACTCACAACCACGAATATAAAGTTGGTGACCTGGTCCTCAAACCCATCCAAACAGTAAAACAAGGACTAACGTCTAAGCTGGCCCCCCTACACCTTGGTCCCTACAAAATTATGCGGATAGCCTACCCCAACCTCTGGATCTATAACCCCAAAACGGATCGAGAAGAGGCAATTCAAGTCAACAATACGCAGCCGTATCATCCAAAAGTCAACGTCCGTTCAAATCAACCAAACGATGAAAATCAACGACGTCCCGATCCAGAAAACGCCTTCCGCCGAGTTCAACGTAGCTTCACCCACCGTTCTGCTCGACCTGATTCCCCAGCTTTGATCGAATTGTGACCTGCCCAAACGAGGACGTTTGCTTTATAAAGAAGGCAGGTGTCACGATAAGTGAATTTATAAATTATGTAAATTAAGCTAAGCTCAAGTTTACTGTACAATTTCGTCCAAATTAGTTTCGTGTAGGAATTGTACAGTAATCCATTATTAAGTTGTTTTTCCATTTTTTACCATTAGGAAAATGTAGGTTAAGTAGCCCATTGTTTGTACATTTTTGACGATAATTTGCCAAAACCATTAGTGCATTTTCGTTTCATTATTTACTCAGTCATCACATTGCATGTATGGAAAGGATTACAGTAGGAAAATAAGAGCCAAAAAAACAGAGAACTACTAATCCCTTCTGTCCACTTACCAACTCCCACCCGATGGGTGGACAACTTCAAGGAACCCATCATAAACAAGTTCAACCAATCAGGTTCAAACGTTTTCCTCCCATTCCCAATAAACAACTCTAGCGAATGAGATTTCCCACACCAAAAACCCCACCTCTTTTTCCGGATCCTCGAAAAAAAACGGAAAAACGGTCAGTTCGTTCTTCGGATCTTTTCAAAAATCGGCGGCGTCTCAGTTTACCGACTAAGTGAGTTCCCTACCTCTTCGTGTATTGTATTTTTCTTGGACGACGTTCATCCGTCCAGTTTGGTTGTATTTTATTGAGAACGACGTTCATCCGTCCAGTTTGGTTGTATTTGTTCGAGGACGACGTTCATCCGTCCAATTAGTTTGCATTTGTTTGAGGACGACGTTCATCCGTCCAATTGTATTTGTTTATCGGCGACGTTTATCAGCCAATAATTTATTTTCGAGACAACGCCTATCCCTCCATAGAAATCTCACCTCCCCGACCCTATATTTAGATCCCTTTCCACTCAGTTGCTCTTATTCTCCTGCTCATCCCTTTCTTGTAATTTTTATCCTGTCCCCCGCCTTATCCACATTGTAATTTAGCCTTTTAATATTCTATTTTAATAAACAAATATTTTAGAGGCGTTTGCGTAACCAGGAAAATTTACCCATTACGTAACAATGGGATTCATATTCATTTGAATTCATCATCAAACAAACATCTTGACACCTTTCTGAACAGCCATTTGTGAAATAATATGCTCTTCGCCATTCAATGGAATTAAATGTGGCAAAAATGAAATAATTGCCGATTATTACAACAACTGGCGTAACAACACCCTTGAACTGCTGGCGCTGCCAGAATTGATTTTTTTGTTGTTTTTCACTTTGTTGCTTTTGTGTGTGCCAAAAAATTGTATAACCACCATAGTCCAAAATTCTCAACTCAAGTTTGAGGCCCAGGAGTTCCTCTTTTCATGGCGAGGACAGTGTAAAATACCAGAAAAAAAACTAAACAACATACAGTACACTTTGTCATTCCGCATATCTTTCCTACAGTAATCTATGAGTTTTTCCTTGCTATAGTAGATCCTACTGTACCTTCCATCCTTTTTATTATGCACAGTATATTTATTTCATTATCTCTCGAACTTATCTAACTATTATTTCTTAGGAACATATTTGATTTCTTCAAAAGTAACATCTTCTCTTTCAAATTCCTTCTGAGTCGACATCATCCCCCACCTGCCTGATTTTTGTCCCCAAATCGTCCATCACATGACCTAACCTCGACCGGCCAGCCTGAAAGAAGAACAAGAAACACCTATCAAGTGATCAAAAAGAAGATTATCTTGAAATTCCAACATAACTTTTTATGTTTGTTTTTATGTAACTTTTAGAGTATATATTGCTATGCTTCATTTCAGTTTTGGTTTTCATTTTTGGTGCCTCACCTTGTAAATATTTGCGGCCTTTGCCATTGTGTTTCAGTCAACATGCCTGCCAATAAATTAGTATTTAGAATCGGTCTATTGACTTTGAAGTTCAGAGAGAGAATAGAAGTTGTCCATTTATTCCATTCCAAATTGAGTTTTCCTCCATATTTACAAGCTCCTATCCAAGTCTACAATAATCCTTGCAGACTTCAATCTGTTTGGATTTCAGAAATCAACCCAATTCAATCTCTGCACTTACAGTAATACTAATAGATTCAGCTCCCACCTCTTACTCGTGATTTTCCTATAATCTCAATTAGCTCCTACGGTAGAAATTTTCCAATTGTTTGATTGCTGCTACAGTAACTTAACCTCTGTGTACCACAATCCCCATCTGACCTTTACACTACCCTTCCGAATGCCCCCCTCCACACCTGAAATTGTTATTATAATCATTAAAGTAAATTAACAAGATTTTTGGCAGGCAAAAATACTCAAGAATAAAAAATAGAGGATTTTGGATGGATTATACACTAAAAATGACATTAAGGGTTAATATCTATGAAAGATTGATTCAGGTAATCGATTTCATAGGAAAAATCTATTTAAAGCTGCCTTGCAGGAAATCATAACCTGCAATATTTCCTAATTGAAAGACTGGTTTCTAGTCAACAAAATTATTGATGACGTAGCTTACCAAAAGTTCCAAAAGAATGAAAAGTTTCAGTCTGATCTGATTAATAAAGAAACAACATCAGAAAAAGTTTTGCATTCAGTTTTCAAGAAAATTAAGAGTTTTTATCCTACTGCTATTTCCTGATTTTGATTTTCAGTCTTCTTTTACACAGAATTTTATATCAAAATGACAACAGTTATTGAAAAGCAAATAGAGACAGATGATCATGGGTATCCTTAGTAATAATATATGGAACAATTTTTCTAAATGGAACTATTTAGTGTTGAACAGGAAAATGAATTCAGTTTCATTAAATTAGCTTCTCTTGCACAACCAGGTACAGTTTTCCCAATGGATAATTAACACCTACTTACCCCAACTGTCAACTTACATTAACAAGCAAGAGTATTCACATACATCAACAAACAAGAAGTATCTTCACATGGTCATTTGGCATGGCATTATCTGGGCAATCAATCAAGATATTAACTTATCCAAGGAACAATGGACTGATCAGTAACATTGCTTTCAAGGAGAGATTGGAGTAATTTTTGAGCATGTTTGTGTTTTATTGTTGCAGGCTGTCTTTGTTCGATGTACAGAATAATACCTTTTCACGGAATACTTTTTTATTTTTGTACAGGATGAAAATGTGTTCTTTAATAGTACAGAACCAAATTGAATAAGAGTCATTATGTTGTTGAAGAAAAATAAGGTATGTTTTGTTGTACAGTATTAAATATATTGTATGTAAATAAATGAGGTTTTTAAGAAGTATTACATGCTGAGTTCTGTGACAACAGCTATATATCTGCATACATTCTGCAGAAAAATCAAAACTTGCATGACTGCATTACTCGGAAGAGTAGAAATTTTACATTTCCCTTCTTTTTCCAGTCTGTATATGTGTATCAATGAAATATCGCACCTCAGAAAAGACATTGCATGCAGAAGACCATGCTTTTCATGCAGGCATGGAAAACATTTTTCTTTTCTTTACCTTACTTTTTACCTTACAAGTTAACTGAAAAAGTTCAATGGAACGTTTTTTGGGCACCTTCCCATAGGATGCCACAGAATTTTTCTTTATTTCTGTAGCCATTTATGTCCAACATATTGTGTTAAAATTTCAATCAAATTTATGTATTTGCAACCTTTCTGGTTTTGTTGGAGAGTGTGTTTGGTAATGTGTGGTGTGAGAGGATCAAACTTGACTAGATCTGGAATGTGTTGAATCCTAACTTCTGTTTCATCCCAACTGAAAAACTCATACGATCTTGAAAGTTTTTTCCCCAAAGGTGCACCCTCAAGGCGACAGGTCCGAGCAAAATAATAATGACAATAATGTTCTTGATAAGAAAATAGGTCTTTTGACATCCAAACAGCATATCCTTTATGAGTCAGATATGTGAAATTACTTGCTTAGACTGCACTTTTCAAAGTTTTAATGTTATTTTGTTGGAATCAAGTATGCTTTGTTTAGGAATATTATCATACTACAACATCATTCCCATTTTTATCATGACTTTCTCTTCTCTCTTGATCAATTTTATTCATCATCTTCTTGATCATCTCAGGGTTAGTCAAATCCCCTTAGGGTCAGCAAAACTTTGCCTGGGGTCAATCAAATTCTGCTTGGGGTCAAAACCTCCACTTGCATGTATAGCAAGAATATTGTTTTTTTCTACTCCATCAGGGCATTTTCTGATAGACTTATTTAAATCTTCATACATTTTTCCTGTGCCATTGAAATATTTGGGACGAAGAACAAAGCCTTTTTCTTATGCAATTATCGGAACTTTTGAATTGTTGATTTTGAGTAACCATAAATTTGAAATTTTCTGTGTCATATAATTTAAATTTTACATTATGGAAGAAAAACTAACATATAAACCATGCAATCCAAAGATACAGTATGGGACCAATGAATTGCAACACTGGAAATAAAAATTGATAGCCACTTTTTTGTTATAGGGGGAAAATGGTGGAGCAACTTTTTCCAATGAGCAATGATTAGCAACAGCTAAACGTGGAGTTCATACACATGGGGTGACAATTGATTTATGATGTTCAACAGGTGCCTGTGATGGAATGAGGAACAGAGGGATGATGCACAACAGACCTTATATGGTTTGGCTAGGACGACAGGCAAGCGAAGATACAGTAGGAACTTGTAGAATGATTTGATGTGTATTATTATTAACGTCAACATAAATAAAGAACTATACAAATAGTCAATTAGTCAGTATGAGATTGTTGGTCATTCCTTTAAAATATAGTATTGTGTGTTTCTATAGTATTGTGTGTTTCTATGTTATATCATGTATGAATGTTTATTTTTTTCAATTGCTGCCTTAGTATTCAAGTTTTTGTTTTACTTAATTTAAAATAGTCTTATAATACTGTGGGTATAAACTCAAAGATTTTGGTCAATTGCCAACAGGTTAATCAATAAGGCTGACCCTGTTAAATATTATGACTAAATTTGTAAGTGTAACTCAAAATTTGACCTAATTTTCATGAATCAGTCTTATGAATATTATTTATTGGGAAAACGAATTGTGGGACAATTTCCTTCCTTCAAAATTTCCTTTATTATACCAAAGAGGAATATATAAGTTTATTTTGTGCTGGAAAATCTATATAATTATTATAACTTAAGCTAAAACAATACATTTCGAATTATAATTATCATTTCTCATTTCTTATGTTTGGTTGGTGAAGTCAAATTGCACCCGAAAAACTCGGTGCTCGTAGTGTTGAAAAAACCTGTCCAATGTAACATGTATCAAATGATATCCATGAAGGATCAAAATATAAAATACTGAAATGCAATACTTATAAAATATGTTTTTCTGAAATTATATTATGGTTTTAAAATAAATCCTCCAAATTCTAGTCTCACCAAATCTCAAGGCATCCAGCCATGGGGAGGAGAACCCAGAGGCTACACATGGAAACCTGCATGTGAGCATGCATTTTTTTGAATGTGAGCATGCAGGTGCTTTTTTTTATTTTTTAAATTTCATTTTTTTATAGATATAGTTAGTGTTGATTAGACATATGCAAAAGGTAGTTTTTTAATTAGTAAAAAAGTACTATCCAAGTAGTAAAAAATCAAATAATTAAGTTGTGCGCTCACCATCAACTGCCATCTTACCAAGTTTGGAATGGGTGGCTCCTCAAATTTGGGCTCCACGCAGGCTGTACCAATTTTTCTGAAGCACCATCTCTGCCACTGCCCAATGTATCTGGAAGTTTCCCTCTATATTATTTGATCTTTTTCAGCATTGGGTGCAGACAATGTCCTTTATTTGGCGCAGCTTTGCTTTGTTGAGCCATGTGACCTGTTTTGTCAGATCATCCCACATCACAGATGAGATTTTGAGCACACCATCGCTGAAAAAACACTGAAAACAATGTTCCACAAAAATATATTAAAATGGAAAAAAACAAATAAGTAAATTATCACTTTGACGGTGAGAGAAATAGTCAAATTGGTTAACAATTTTGAAAACATGTGGTATTTTTCACTGGTCCATTGCATTTGTTGGTCGACCCTAATCAAAGGTTTGGCCCAGGTTATGTTTTGAGTCCCCACTAATGCTGTATGAAAATGGATCTGTTTAGTGAGAAAAATGTGATTATCAAAGAAGGAATTATCTAGGAAAGGATTGATATCCTCATTAGTATCCTGTGAATTAACATGTAGTTACTTTTATCCTTGTGATGAATCTCCAGTAGTTGTATGGTCTCTTGTAAATCGACTTTGTTGTCAATTAATAATTGTTTAACCTTGCTCAAATATGTCATTTGCATCAACAATATATTCTGAATGTAGATCAAAACTTTCGTTTTTTCAGCCAAGTTGTCTGCCAAAAAAAAATTAGAAGAATGAGTATTCAAAACCTTACCTTTGGGTTCTTCTTCTGGCTCATTGAAGTAGTATGGATCGTAGCTCTATATATGAAAAAACTTTTACTGTAAGGAATGGACCAAATTCCAAAAGGCAAGGGGGAAAAATTCTGCAGGTTGTTTATTCACAAAATATGTTTATAGTGTAACGACCAGATTTTGTAAAGCACTTTACTTCAACCAAATGGGGTGGTCGATACGGCTACAACGGAGCGATGGGGAAACGGGCGGTTCAACAATACGGGGCAATGCGGATACAAATCGATGGCTGCTTTGAGACGTCGACAATAATACACAAAACAACGTGGTCTCAGCTTGCAAATAATTAACGGCCTCGGTTTAATTGCTTTCATAAAAATGGCGCTTGCAAATTATGAGACAATCGCGAGCAACGAAAATTACAACCACGAATATTAATGACAAAAATCACCCTTTGCTTCTCTTTAAATACAACGTTTTTGGCCACTCCCTGGGCATCCTGGGAGGTCGTGTTTTCGTCCATCTTCTTCCACCAATCGCTGCTTCGCTTACCTGTTTCCGCCTACTGTATGCTTCTTTCGCCACGCCTCTTACTTTAATTTACTCCTAATTTCCACGCTTGCATGCCTTTTAACCTACAGTATACTTGGCCGCCTATGTTTTTTAGTTTTTCATGTGTTTTTCGGTTTTCCATGCATTACTCCTAAATCTTCTGTCTGGGTCGGGATTTCTGTACTTTCTACATGGGCAGGTGTGTTTACGCGTTTTGAAGGGAATTATTGTACCTACAGAATGTGTATTTTCATGTGCATTATGAGGGCCAGATGCCAATGTGCAAATAATTATGTCCGTCTTTAATTGGGTCAATGGGAAGTGGGACGATCAAAATAAAGTGCTTCACATAAATTTATAAGAATGTTTGGGTGTGAATTCCAGACACCCTTGAGACGATAGATTAATAAATGAAATTATATCTAATAAATGAATATCACATACTGTACAATTTGTATTTACATTAATGCTTCAGCATGTATGTTACAATAGGACCTACATCCCTGAAAGTGGAATGTCAAGGAATGGGACTGTCCATTGGTTGTATAAAGTAATTGTTGTTTATGAATTAATCGTTTTTGTCAATGTTGTTCATTTGGTAATTATTATTGTTGGATATGCCAGGGATGTCAATGGTCATTATAGGAATTTCCTCGTCCCATGGTGGCATGTAATCAGGCTTGAACTTGTTGTCTTCCATTGTCGAAGCTTTCACCAACTATAATATTTTAAAGTTCCATGTGGATTTCAGAGAGATTTGGGGCCAAGTTTTTTTCAGAGGGGATTTTGGGCAAAGTTTTCAGATGACCTTTGTTCGTTGGCGATTTCTTGGTGACTTTTGGGTTTGAATCTATAAAACTTAAAATTTTAGCTTTAAGCACTTTTATCCAAAGCAGGCATCGATTGTCATTCCAGCCTTTAACAGATATGGGTTCTTTATCAGGTATTTTGGAATTTTGTTGATTCCATCATCGAAGCAATGATTATTGTTTAGCCATTGAACATGAACAAGTTTAGCCATATTTTGAGCAGTCTATAATGTATTGCAAATCACTAATAGTAGGAAAAGGGGGAAAGTGTTTTTGTAATACCTATTTATGCTTTGTCGGAGAATGACTGAATGTTGACTTTTTTTGTTCCTTGTGCTACCTAAAACTTTATTTACATTGATTTATGTATGTCCTAAATTTTCTGTCCTAAGAGTCGAATGGGTGTCTAAAAATGACCGGCAGCAAAATGTTAAAGTAAATCATTTCTTTCTATTCCTTGGGAATATGCATCCTCTTACACATAGACAGTGCACAAGACACTGTGGTATCATAAACATGGTAATAAAAACTACTGTGTGCATACCTATGGTCCTCATGCCCCTTCCATGTCTAGTGGTCTCATCTACTAGGTATACTGTAAAAAGCTATGTAGGTTCATAGTAGACTAGACACTTTGTTGTGGTAAATTACTAAGGGCAAAGGTAGGGTCTTATTGATACAGTATGCATTAGATTAGACCACTTCAGAGACCACCAACTATATAGATGATAGACCAAGATCGACAATAGACCTATTGCACTTGGGTGGAGGAAAAAAGCAGATCACTCACAAGCCAGTTATTTTTAATTTAGTTGAAGTAATATCCTGGCCATATCAAGAAAGAAATATTTGTCAGTAATGAAGACCAACAATAGGTCTATTGTACTTCAGGGGTGAACAAAACAGATCATTCACAAGCCAAAGTTATTATTAATTATGGTTTGTTTCTAAATTTAAGTCTTGTATGTATTATTCCTGATAATTATATAATACTATAGATGCGGCTCAAATGTGTTTCCAAATTATGGATTATAATGAGAATTAGGTTAGTAGAAGAACTTAAATTTAATGGTTGGAATGTTCGTGCTAGGCATGGATATGAATGTTCACCATCATTGGTTTGTACATTTTTTCAACATCACAATGCAACAGGATCAATCAATCAGGCTGACAATGGTCAAAAAAGATGAACAAAACTAACATTTTTTATTCTTGAAATCATCCAATGCCCCCTAGTGAAAAACTGACAATTATCCATGATGGAGTTACAAAAAAATTATTGGAGAAAGGATACAACTTATCGGTCTAAATGGTGATAAGGGCCAGGCGAAAATTCGGGTGCATATACTGTAATGAGCGATATTGTCAACATATTCACCCAAGGAATATAGAACTGCATGAAGAATGGGCCATATGCATGAAAGCTGAAATAGTGAATGCGTTTAATTTCAATGACCTAATTTTTTCTGATGAATAGAGAATACAACTCAGGTGGTACACCAAGAAATGCTACTGTTGGGAAGGAGAAGCTGTAAGTATACAATATACTGTAAGGTATGTAGAATACTGCAAGTATATTGCATGCTTATATTACTGTATACTCAATATAAATTTATTTTTATGGGTATATAGTTACTTATAGGTATTAAGTTTTAATAGGTATTGAATATTTATACATACGATTGCATCGGAAATTCAAGCACCCCATTTCACTTATGGTATGGGGGGGGGGGCAATTCGCTTAAGGATGCAACTAGCTTGGTGATTTTTATGGGCATCATGGATGCTGAAAGATACATTCAAATTCTATGACATGGTTTATTGCCATTCACACATTCAAACTATGGGCCTGCTTTCTGTTTCAGCTTCATAACATCAGAATTACACTAGCTTATTTCATCAATCTTAGCCTTGGATTGCATCATAAGTCTTAAAATAAAATGAATGAAAGAGAAAATATAAAACAACATGAATTAAAATTAACAATCACCCAGCTGGCATCTGAATGGGATGACATGGGACCACACTATTTTCAAGAATGGGGAGGACAATATGCAAAGGAATGATTGTCAAAGTATATGTGGCCTGTGCTGTAATCATGAATTATGATTCCTAGAAAGTAATATTATACAATACAGCTAAACAAATCATGGATCGTCAACAATTAGCAATGCATAAATTCTAATTTAATTGAGTGTGAAAATGCAGTTTACACCACCAAACACACAAATTTTGACTTATGGCTCATTGTGTAGATTTCAACCCTTTCATTTAATCTATGCACTCATTCTATTTGATTGAAAAATTCTTTCAACCAACAACTTTGGAAAATCTGATGTAAAAAGCAACAGATTTTTGTCTTTGAAAAGCAAAACAAACATTTCTTCTTCACTTCTAATGCACAGATGTTCTCTCTGAATGACGATGTAAATATCTCTATTCCACTTTACCATCAATGAATGGAAGTTGTGTCACAAAATTACATCAAATCATGGATCTCATTTCTTCTATTTCAGCAACATTCTTCTCAACATCAACACTGGAGCAATGCAAAATACATGAATTGTTGATCATCAACAAAACACAAAAACGATCCATTTGAATCAGGTCCCTAAGAAGATCAATTTCAATATATCACCATGTTATACACCACTATAACAAAACTCTATCTAATCGGTGTGACACAAATTGTACAGGTGGAATTTGATGAAGAGAGTCCTGAGTTTTCTACACAACTGATTTGACTCATCATTCTCTGACAGGAGGATTTAAACACCTTTGAACTTGGTGATTTTTGATGGTTGCCACATTCAAATTCAGGTAAAGGCAAACGGCTCATCATTTGACATATTTGTGGGTAAGATGGCATTTTAAATAGTGGCCAAGATATTTTCAAAGTCAAAAAATGGACAATATCATCTGGAGATGAATTCAGACAGATATGAATACCATACGGTGAACAATATAATTTGCCAGAAAACTCAGTCATGGTTATTGATAATGCTTTATACTATTCACATGTTCTCAAAAAAGTCAGTTGTTTACAAGAATTTTGAAGAAAATCAACTCAGATCTACAAAATGACTTTTAAAGAAATTATACCAACCATAGTTATGGATCATTTTTTAGATAATGAGACATGCTATCAAACATGGCACTCAATAGCAATAAACTGTTTTTTTCAAGGTACCATGTACTACAACCAAAAAAAGATGAAATTCTACAATTGCTAACAAAATAAAAAATTGCACATGATGAAAGTTAGACAAAGAAAAAACTCTCCAAAATATTCAGCATAGAAATTTTGTAGTTGCCAGATTACCATTGTGAATTAAAACTGATCAAAGTGATTTGAGGTCAGATCAAATTTAATGTGGCAATGCAGAACAAATTTAAATTGGCTGATGTCAATGGTCCTTGAAAGAAAATGTGAAAATCGACAGGGAAGCATGGAAAAAAGCAATCAATCACATCAAAAAGATAGAAGAAAAATATGGCAAACGAGTTTTTGAGCCAATTCCAGTTGAGCCCCTAATGACATGATTTGATTTCTCTATCAAAGAGAGTGGCCATTTTAAAGAACTAAACGTTTCCAGTGAATGATTCTTATGAAGAACAATTCAAATTTTAGTAATTCTACATTGTTCTTCAAAACATTAGTATTGTGATTGTGTATATTTCCTGCTTTTTTACTTGTCCATGTTTTTTTGCTCATGTTTGCGGGATATGCGTTATGATGCAAAAATGAATATTTTGTGCCTGATATTTTTTGCAATACATTTTTTCCCCAAAATATTTCTGGAAGGTACAGAATATTCATTGATATCTTCGACAGTAGAAACCAGGAAGAAGACGACCCCTGAAAGTCTGTTGCTGAAAAATTTTATAAGAAGATGTCCAGACATTCACAATGTGTAATAGAATGCCCATTTAAGGATGAAGTGTTTTTGAATAACATAATAGCTTTGAATATTTTCAGAAAGTCAAAACAGGAAAAATAAGGAGCTACAAATTTCATATCTCATTGTGTCAACATCAATATCAGAAAGCAGTAAAATGAGTCAGTTTTTGTAAACTGTTTTTAAATTTTTGGAATAAAAACAAAAGGATCTTAGGATTTTACAGCAACACTTCTGTTCCTGGCGTGGCCCTTGAAAGGGCTGTTGGGATGTGGGGGACAGCATCATCAAGACAGTTTGCCTACTGTTTATGTGTTGTGTGGCTGTTTTTTCCTGCTGAATGCCATATTCTTCCTTCATATACTTTGTACAGCATTTCACTATGTGCGACTTGTTAAGAACCAGTGGCAAACTCTTAGAAAAGTTATTTATTAATACAATGAATTTTCAAGTTTTTTTTTATTTTTTGTGTTTTGATTCTTTAAATTTATCATTTCATTTATTAGTCCCTTTGAATTAAATAGCCCACTGATTAATTATTAAGTGAAAATCAATTGAATTCCAAAGGTAACAAACAGCAATGGTAGGTTCAAATGAGACATAAGATGAGCTCTATGCAAACCAACCTGTTTATGGATGTATAATCCTGTATGTGACACCAATTTATACACAGAAAAATTTCTTGTGGTTCCTTTGAAGATTATTGTCAGCTCAGCCCAGAGGCAAATAAATGGATGAGAATGACTGAAATGCTAGAGGCAATATTCAGCAAAATCGATGCAACATTGTGCTCGGGGTTCTGCTCACTGAACATATATTTATGTGCTGAGCAAGCACAGAACGCAGCTTGCTTGGACTGTGTTGGCCAAACATCTCCGAGCACAGCTCGGAGCATGCTCACGGAGCAATGAGCTGAAGTATGAACCGCGCTTTACTTTACTCTCTTTCAGTTTATCCTGAACTTGTTGGTAGTTTTTCTAGATACATCAGCAGTTTTTTCAAGTTTTCAAACATAAGCTCAACACCGCAGTTTCATGAGCAGATAGGGGAACATAGAAAATTCTTACACCTGCTGAAAATTGTGGCAAGCATAATTGGAGAGGA
This sequence comes from Romanomermis culicivorax, assembly GCA_963922205.1. Classification (NCBI taxonomy): domain Eukaryota; kingdom Metazoa; phylum Nematoda; class Enoplea; order Mermithida; family Mermithidae; genus Romanomermis; species Romanomermis culicivorax. Next base: position 310,437 of record CAWUHX010000296.1, on the reverse strand, counting down.
GGGATGCAATCACACTCAGAATCATGAGAATTACCCAGATTTTCGAAAAACAATTTGATCTTTTTGCTGAACTGTAAATGACCAGTTTTCGACAAAATTTCATCCAATTTTGAATACTTTCTTTTCTTCTCTATTCGAGCAAAGGAAAAAGGAAAAAGAATTATTTAGGTTTTGGTATCAATTTGAGGAAAATTTATGCCACTAATTGATCAAATTGCAATTTTAGCTTTGAAATATTTCTACATCTTTTGTACAAAGTAGAATCCCCCAAACTGATGATACTTTAATTCACCAGTGGTAAAGTTGCCCTAGCTGGAGCTAAAGGAGAATAACATGTTGAAAAATGTCTTGATATGTTGATTGATAAATGTGAAGACTTCAAAATAAACTGATTTTTTTGTAATGAAAGGATTCAGAGTATTAGTGAATATAAAAACCATTTTCTATTTTTGCTTTTCAAGTTAAGAATAACTTTCTTCTGATTTTCAAAACTAGTCTGCAAGGAATTCTTTTGTTCAGGGTCGGTTGTAAAAGAATGATTCAATCTTCCGAGAATTATAGTGGCAAGGATAGTAATTATTCAGATTACCAGGATTCTATAGAAATGGAATGTTCAAGCAATTTGGATAATGATTTTTGAGATACTATGAAGATGTCCGAAAAGAAAAAAAAAATGGGCAAGATAAAGCATTTGTGGCTAATGCAGATACATTTTGAAATGTAGTGAGCATGAAAATCTGTGCAATGTAGTTCACAGAAAGAGTCATTGATTCAATGGGGGTCTGGAAGAATTTATCAAAAATAAAATCTTTTGACACTCTATTATACATACCCATGTCAAATTATTGCTAAAAATGCTTGAAAATGTAGCATTTTTATTGAAACTTCAAAAAAATTTTCCAAAATCTTGATTCCAAGTCTTGAAGTTTCAGTATGTTGGTAAAATTCTCATAATTTTCATGAAACTTGGGAAAATTTCCAATTTTTTGTTTCTTGTTGGAAATGAATTAGAACTGTGAAATATGCGAAAAACCGCAAAACTTATACTATGCAAAAGTAACATTATAAACATTTTTGGGCACCCCTAACCACATAGATCTTCGTATTAACAATGTTGAAAAATTAAAATTTATCTTATCAAATAGTTAGAGCAAGCTGCTAGAAACAGGCATCATATGGGTTTGAGGTGGAGCCTAAATCAGGCTAGAAATTTCTGGCCATGCTCAGCCCAAAAATTTGTTGGACCTGGCACCTAATTGGGCTTCAACTTTCCAGCTCAGTCTATTAGAAAAAACAAGGCCGAGCCTGACCCAAAAGTCCAATTTTAAGATACACTTAGAAAATTCAGGTTCTCATGCAGAGAGTTGTGATAAGTAATAATTAACACCAGCTGAAAATCCCATATATGGTGTAATCTGATGTGCCAGGAAGAAAAATGCTTTTCATTTAGTTTGAAAATTAAAATGTGCATGGCAACAATAAGACAAGAATTGACAATATTAGATTTTTGACATACAGTTCTTCCAACTACTCCAAATTTAGGTACATCTGTTGGTGTTCACAAAATTTACCCAATATACTGGATCACAATTAACTGTAGAATTCATTAGTGCAAGATATGTACTAAGAATACAGTGGTGTTTGGAACATAAAATTTTAAGAGCACAAAAATAAAATCACAAAAATCATAAAATCTACCTCTAAAGCTCATCATTAAATTTATCAAATTCAAATATCAAATTTTATCAAATTTTAAACATTATCAAATTTAAAAACATCATCAGATTTAAAACTTTATTGATAAGCATCAGAATATGTATATAATGAGGAAAAAAATTCCATTTAAAATTTTGAATACTTTTAGTCTTTTTCTACAAAATTCATCAGAATGCTTCCTTTATTTTCATTTTTTTTTAGCAGTAAATAATACTCAGAGACTTTTCCCAATATTCTCCAGAAAATAATTTTCTTTTTAAATTATGAATATTAAAGAAGCAGTTACATTGACTTGGATATTGATAAACTGACACTGTATATGCGTGAACATGGGTTACTCAAGTCTGAAACTAAGTGTATTGACACCTGTGGCAATATGGAGCTTATGTCCCATGCCGACCAATTTTCCTAAACATCACGTGATTTCCATCATGCTGATAACTTATGTTTTTTGCCACTTTTTTGTTTCACAGTTACTTACTTTTATTCCATTTTGTTCATTTTGTTTCACATGCATTTTGTGCGACGTTTTTATCATATTTTGTTTTTTTCCTTTCCACACATAGGCTGCAGTGTGACCCTTTCATTGAAAACTCGGCCCAATGAGCTCTATGAGCTCATGGTCATAATTGGTGCATCACATGCATCTCTTATCAGTAAAATTAGCGACGTTTTTGCAACACAAAACGGCTAGTCAAAAAGTTTTCATTAGAGACGTTCATATGTTCAGCATGGGCGTGAAACTCACTCCTAATGCTAAGTGCATTCGAACTGGAAAATGTCTATGTGACCTAAGGCATCTTCTGCACCATTTTCTTCTGCAGAAGTAAGCTTGGGCGTCATAAGCTCTGCTGAAGCCATACTGCATGCCCATGAGGCCTGTAAAAGGGCCTGTTTCATTAGTTTTTCGCTCATTCTCTAGGTTCAGTGCTCACATCTGGTTTTGTCATTAGCTCATGTCTGCCACCTCACTCATTTTTGATAAATTTGGATATTTATATTCCCCCTTGCATTCATCCCCCATATTTGCATAAAAGCCACCCATCGCCTAGTTTGTGCCAGGTCCCCATCCATACCCACATGTTGAATAAGAAGAGATTCGCCCCCACCTTTCACTCACATTTGTCGAGGAACCAAGTGGATCAACCCTCCTGTTTGTCGACTGAATTTCCAAAATCTAGGACCCCTCACCCTTCGTCAAATTGTATTTTGAGAAGCAGGACTAGGTAAGTCTTCTCAGGGGATTATTGTTGTTGAGGATGTATTTCAGGTAGCCCTTTCATAAGGCGGTTTTCCCTTGAGTTTTTTCCTCAGTTAAAAGTTGTAAGTCTCAGGTTAGGGCTAAAAAGAGGATTTTGGTTTACAATTGTTTCCCCTAAATTGGGTAATTTCTCGAATGACCTTGTCCATCCTTCATACTGAATGAGACCAGGAAATTGTCAGTCCTAACTGGGGGTGTCGTCCATTACTCTACAGCAGCACCCCAGGACAGCTCGAGAGTACCCTGTAGACCTTCCTATAGCCAGTACTAGCCGGGTTAGGTTCCCGAAACAAAAGAACACAGCCACCCAATAGGGTCACAGCGTGTCACTCACAGTGACATGGGCATATTTTTCTATCAATATGGCATGGGTTTATCACCTAATGTGACATAGCCCCACTTTTCATCTAGTGTGACATGGCGAGGCCGGAAAATCAAACTTAAGCCTGGCTAATCACCCTTAGGTACAAAAAACCACCATTTGAGTGGAGAAACCTCCCATAAATCAGGTGAATCGCCTTTTAAGTCGGAAAACTCTCCCTCAAAAGGGGTTCTAGCCCTTGTATAAATCAGGAACCTCCCTTGAGCCAGGTATACTGCCCCTCAAGTCAGAAAATGACCCTTATGCACCGTTTTTTTCTCAAATGGGGTATTTTTAGGAAAAAAATTTTGGAATGAGGAAAAAAGTTAAAAAAAAAAAAAAAAATTTCCTCATTGAGGAAATTTTTTTTGGTTATTCTTTGCAGAAGTGGGTATGTTTTACCTTTCACAGTATTGCTTACATTCGACACAACAAATTTCAACTTTCTTTGTCTTCCATCTAGCCAGCATCGTGGCGGGTATTGAGAAAGAACTGTCATAAATTTGATTGGTCGAATGAATTTTTTGATTTTTTTAGTGTTTCTGGTGAATTTTCTGGCTTAGGCTTGGACTCACGGAGTAGACTACAATTTTTTGACCAATCAAATTGATGACAGATCTGGCTTCATCTTCCCCATCCATTTCCATCTTCATGAATGGAGTTTGGAATTGGAAGTGCGGGTTTTCGTGGCAAAACGTGGTTTTTGGCACAAAATTTTGTTATCATGACACAAAAAATTTTGAGTAATTGTGCTCATTGACCGAAATTCTTAGACTGGTCTAACTAAGGCTAAAGTTCCTTGGTGTTTAGGTCTTTAGATTAGGGTCTGAAAATGTGAAATTTCCAAATAACTCAGCGCTGACTTCTCAATTCTCCAATTCATTGAGTCAGACAATGTACTGAAATTACATAAGAGAAGAAAAATTTAAAATTTTCGAGGATGTGATGACGATTAGGGATTTTCTTGAATGGTAAAACGTTTTCTCAAGAAGTTTTTTTTTTCTTTCCTCTGGCGTATATGGTTGAAAATTACGGTGGGCTGCACATGGTTTTTACAGATATTCAGTGCAGTGAATGTAGCCCTTTAATTACACTATTAAATTTTTGGCCAGGAATCTTCTCGCAGTTTTCAGTATGTTTTTATCAAGGAATATTTCTATTATGCCATTAGCCCAATTTTTCGTCAATTGTGTTTAGGGCTCTCTATGCACAAGTAGAAAAAACACCAATCTGAAAAATTATTGTAAAACTCATTCAGTATTCTCTATACTGTAGAACTCCTTTCCAAGGATAGTCTCAGTAGTGCAAAAGAATTTTGGGCTGTTCTTCCATTCCACAAAATAAAAAACCATATTAAACTCTCCTGATTCTCCATTGTTGTTGTAGTTTCTGTGTGCTAGCTAACATGTCTGGCAATTGTGATAATCACATTCCTTCATTTCTTTGTCAATCAGTTATTACTTTGCTCCTTTCAAGGATTTATTGCACCTTTTTGATGAGTATTCTTAAATGTTTCTTCCTTATGCAAATGTAGAAAAATTTAAAGGAAATACAAAAAGTTTCTGACATTCAGAAACTTACTTAACATTTTATCAAGTCAAACCCTATTTTTTATATTCTTTGATATCAGGGTTAAAATCAATTTTCTGTAGCTCTTTTTCATAAAAACATACTTCTATATCCTCTCCTTCCAAATCCTGAATTCTATAAAGTATTTGGTTTCTAGTCTTTACAGTTTGTTTTACCCAAAAAACTTCATCACTCCACTGAGGTAAATAACCTTTGTCCAACACACCTCTATGCTTACTAATTCACACCTGATCTGTTATATTGATTTTAGGTTTTCTAGTGTATGCGTTCTTGGGGTGAAGTCTCTGCCATGTAAGTTTTTCATTGGTATTTTTCACATTAAATGGTATTTCACCAATTGATCTATGAAAAGAATGATTAAAGTTTGAAACTACTGTTGATAAAACATCAATCCATTTATAAGTGGTAAACTCTGTAAAATATTTGAACAATTTAGTTTTTAAGATTCTATTAAACTATTCCACTATTGAATATTTTGTAAGGTTTGTCAATTTTTGGGTCAATGGAAAATACAGGTTACTGTAGCTGAATAACCTGCAGATCGGACTGAACACTAAAACGTTCTTGAATTATTCTTTCTTCTTCAGAATCATCAACGAAAACGTCAAGGAACAAACGGCAATGGCAACCATCAGGAAAACGCCAAGGTAATTTGAAAGGAAAATCTTAGTCTCGCAACGAAAATATACTTCTTTCCAGTTTCCAATGGTCGCAAAGCCGGACGAAAAGAACAACGTTTTACCAGCGACCCTACGACGATATTAGGGAGCAGAGAAGACAAGCAGGTAAGCCAAATTTATTAGGAAAGAAATGAAGTGATTTTACATACAAAACAGACATATTTATATAAAGAAAAAGACATAAAAAAAGACATAAAAACTAGGTAATAACGTCATAATGTCACGTAATATTAGATCATAATCTAAGTAGGCATAGTCATATAAAAATAGAGTTCCATGACGTAGGGCGAAGAATCTTGACTCAATGTCTACAGTAGGATCGGATAACGTAGGTTTGCCTGGTGTGTGTGCAATTGAGAGAGCATCGCCATTTACTGTAGGTTACTTAATTATCGATTGGTTTATAGCGCTCCCACATTCTTCCGGTGCTGGTGAAAAGGCTGCCCCCAGCCTCGTTTGGCGAAATTTTGGACGGGAATCGGCGGCGGAATCGATGGTGGATTTGTCGGGTAAGTGTCTTCATAATGATAAACAAAAATTTCTTTCGTTTTCTCCAATTCTCAAATTTTCTTCATTATAATTTTCTTCGCTTTTTTTTTTGTCTTCCATTTTCTCCAATTTTACGTTCTGGTTTTTCTTTATTATTTTTCCTGTTCTGTATTATAATTTCCCCATTTCACATAGATTTAAATTTTACAAATTTGTAAATAACTAAAAGATTAAGATGGGTTTTTCGGTGGTTTTTCTTTTTTTTTCATATATATATACAATATGAAATATACAACGAAAAATCGACAAGGTTTCAACGGAACAGGCGACAAATACGACGGCGACGGAATGATAATTTGGATAACAGGTCGACGACGATAAGTTATTTGGCGACAAAAGGATTACGACGACGAGTTAAAGACGAATTCGACGGAAAATATTGGACAAAGTAACGACGGAAAATTATTGACGACGACGAAAATTTGAAGACGACAATTAATGGACGAATTTGACAAAAAATACTGGACAAAAATTGTGACGAAGAATTATTAACAACGACGAAAATTCGAGGACGACGAGTTAAAGACGAAGTTGACGGTCGGCGGGGGGTCGAACAACGCGGCTCGTATAATATTCGGTAAGAATATTAAAAAATTTGGCCACTAGGGCTTCGATTTGTTCCGGTAGTAGCCGGGGGTCCCGTCGTAATTGATTTCGTAGATGAACGCTGTGAAGCTCTGCGAATTCTCTGGCAGCAGGCGGCATTTCAGTGTGATAAGGTGGCATAAAACAAACGATAAAGGCAGCTAGATTATCGTCCAAGTGGCGATAAGCCTCTCGTTCTGCCTGTGCCCATAGATCGATTGCTTCGCGGTTGGCAACCGGTGTAACGAAGCGGTGGCGGAAATAATTGAATGCCGAAAAATGACAGTGGGGTGGTGGCGGCTTCAGTTTGAAAACGTTTGGCGTATCGAACGCATTTTCAAAGAAGCTTCGATTTTCTTCAACCACGCGGTGCGATAAAAATCAGCCGTCCTTTCGACTAGAGGTTTGTACAGTTCAGGATTCATATCGCCGACGTAGTCGAAGCTAGGATTACTCTTCAGAAACCGTTGTATCTGACTAGTATCGGCCCGAATCTTGATGTCCGCGAACCGTATGTTGACGTTAGCCAAAGCGGTTAAATCACAGTTGGATGCGAAACCGATGATGCCGCGGGCGTTTTGAAGAAGATTGATCAAGGAAATGGGAACGATTCCCATCTCCAAGAGATCGAAAACGATGGTATGACCGTCAGCGCCGCAGACTTGAATGACGACGGCGAAAGGCCCTTTTGAGTATCGCTGGCCGTGTAGAGCGATATCAAGCTTCGTCTTGGCCAAATTCGCTATCGGGCCGGCCTCCTTCTTGTCCCAATCGACCCAATCCATGTGATAATTCATGAATTCGGCGTCGAGCCCATAAACGCCAGGGTGATGCGGGTCGTTGGCTAAAAAGTCACACATAAGTTGACTTTCTTCTACGGTCGAACATACGGCGTAGCGACCATTTAACGGCAATCGCCCGAGTTCTTGGCCAAACGTAACAATGGCCTCGTGCTTGATCAAAGGCGGCGACATTTGGCAAAGACGCCAGCAATCGGCTGCTATCATGGTCGGGATCTTCGCGAAAGCCATGTCTTTAGGTGTAAAAATGAGTTAAGGACAGGGTATAAATGAGTACATAAAATAACAATTTACCCGAAAAAGAATAAAAAAAAATATTTAATCAAATAAATATAAGAATAATTAAAGGAGCGCACATTAAAGGAAGGAGCGAAAATAAATCTTCCTAATGAGTTATGCAGAAAAATATTACACATTTTATACAAGCATTTAGGCATTTTTTCTTTCTTTTTTTTCTCTTTTTTTTCACATGGACGAATCATGCAAATGAATGTTCCGGAGGTTGTTCCGATGATACGATCAAAACTTGCGTCATGGACAAATTTACATCCATCTTTTTCTTTTTTAATACATCGGAATGTATCTCTTCGTACGGGCAACTCGGGTTTTCTTTTGATCGGGATAAGTTCATCGAATGTTTCTTTTTAATAATGACGTAAAATCCTATCTATGAAAAAAGTAGATTTAGGTGAGTATTTGGGCTTCACCACGGAACTATACTTAAAAATTCCTTCTCCTACTGTGAGTTCTTCTTCATGTTCTTTCTTATCGTATGCAATCTTCTGAGCATGTTGTGTAATTTTTATATTTTCTTTGGCAGATTGCCAGGCGTCGGACGAAAGTCGTTGGACGTCGTCGCCGAGATCAACATCGATTTGACAAAAAGCCGGTGAAAAACGAAGCGACGTTAATCGAAAAATTTGGACGGCGGTCAGAAAGAAGAGAAAACGGTGAGTACTTTGTTGACTTTTGTGTGGCCGTATTACATGCAAAACACGCATAGGGCAAATAGGAATCCCAATCATTGTGTTTTTCATTGATGTTCATTGAGATAATTGTAGCCAACGTTTTATTGAATCTTTCCACTAGTCTGTTTGTTTGTGGATGGTAGGAACTCGTGTTTGTTTTTCTTGTTGTGCGTAATTCACAAATGCATAACATTAGATCAGATAAGAAATTTATTCCTCCATCTGCTAGTGGTGCACCAAAATGTAGCACTATTCCTGCAACTTTTTCTATCGTAGTTTCTGGTAGGGCTATGGCCATCACATACTTCTTTAAATATTCTCTGAGCACAATAACGTATTTATTTCTATTTTCGCTCATAGGCTGAGGACCAAGAATGTCTATAGCCACTCTGTCAAATGGACTTGCGACTGTTGTAGGCATGAGAACGGCGCAATTTCTTTTTATGCCTGCTTTTCTCATACTGCAAACAATATAATTTAAACAGTGTTTTCGTACATCGCGGTATACTGTAGACCAATGGTAGCGTGAGTGAAATTTTTCTAATGTTTTCATAAAACCAAAATGTTCAGAAAAAACGTCATCATGGCAGGCTTCTAAAATTTCTTCTTTCCTCGAGACTAGAACTTCTAATTTTAATTTGTTTTCATCTGCATCGCCCAAATAATATAAAATTTCGTCTTTTATCGTAAATTGGGATGCTAATGAGACAATTTTCTTTGCTTGCTTGAGATCTTCAGGCAGGTAAACAGACTGTGAATAAGCCAACAGTTGACCACAAAATTGGCCACTTCTTTGTACTTTGCGAAAATTTTCTATATTGCTCGCGTCGAACTTGTTTTCTTCCCTTTCTGCAACTATAGCTCGAGTTTTCTCGAGAGTAGTTCTTTCTATAGTAGGAAATTCTTCAAAATTCGCGTCTTCTTGAGTTGGAAAGAAGTTATCAGATGTTTTTGAGCGTGTAGTTTGAGTTTCATCTAGACTAGTTCTTGCTATAGTCGATGTTTTTTCAGAACCTGCTTCTGCTACAATGGAGATTGAGTCTTTTGGCCTATTTTTACAAGTTGGTGAGCATGTAATCGCGTTTATGTGAAATTTTACGCCTTTCTTGTCATTTTCTCCACATATTGGATTTCTGGAAAGAGCGTCTATGTTCTTGTTGACTTTTCCGGCGCAATACTTGGTATTAAGTTCTTGAGATTCTTGCACTGCTAGTCTCCTTCTAGCTATATGACTGGAAGGGTTTGGTTTTGAAAAAATACTTTGTAGGACTGAATGTTTCGTAGAAACGGTGACGTGCTGCCCGTACAAATAGTGACGAAAATATCTTACGGCCCAGACTATGGCCAAAGCTTCCTGTTCCATGATTACGTAGTTTCTTTCCACTTTCATTAAACTTCTACTGGCATAGACGATAAATTTTTCTCCATTTTCTGTTTTTTGAGATAGAACTTCTGTGTTTGTATAAACAGTTCCGTTCCGTAAAATGCATTGACTGGCTATAATTTGATTCAAATGTCCCTTCGTGGACCAAATGTGCAATTTTATTTCACGTTTTTCAGCTACAATCAGTGGCGAAGGTCGATATCCCGTCGTTGTCAGGACCATCAAGGCACGACTGTCTCGCGAAACACCACATTGGAAGGAAGGGTCGCGGAATGAATAGCCGACGAGAAAAGAAAGCAATAATATAACGGCGAACAAAAAATAGGAAGAAGTAAGTGAGACTAAATTTCTAAAAATTCGTTGAAAATTGTGTAGAGGAATTCTTCTTCTGTTGCGACTTCTGCTTCTTTGAACTGCTTCTGCTCTGAATCGAAAGTGTGAGTTTTCTAGCCTTCTTGGATCCATTTTTGAGTCAGTTTGGGTTGACTGATGTCGGGTGGGATGCTCTGGGGAGGTGACTTCGGGCCTCCAAACGATCCATGGTGCTGACTTGTTGATCCATCCTTCTGTTGTAAATTCCCAGGGTCCTTGTCTAGCGATCACTCCTCGTCCTGACTGGCTTCCAAATCCTTGCATATGCATACAATTCGAAATATTACATAAATTACAAATACTAGCTGCAGCGGGCCCATTCAAAATTCTAGGATAAACTACACCCACAGGGCGGCTTCCAGAGGGACGGTCGGAATTAAAACCTCCAGTCTGAGCCGTATTCATGAAAACATTAGCTGATTCGGCCTGCCCAGAATTTTCAAAACCTGGACGACAACGTCTCTCTCCATAACGGTCGAAATCAGAAGTTTCATCAAAATCAGAGGTTCTGTCCAAACCATTTTCTGAATGACTATTTTCTAAATGTTCTGGGTCTTCATTATCTAAATAATTGCCAGTATACCCCTGGGAGGCAATAGTGGGATTATCGCTAATTTCTTCAGATCCTGTCCCACTACTCACCAATGTGCAGTGTCCGGTTCCAAAATAAAATTCATTATATCGGGCCATAAAAACATGTGCCTGAGGCCTCACATTGGAATTTCTTAACAGATCGAAATCATCGCAATTCCAGGGATCGGACTGTTCTGCGATGGTGTCAGGATTAAATTCTGACACGTTGGGCCCATTAGCCTAGCAAGACAAAGCTGACCATTGACTCCTCGGGTTCCAGAAAGGGCATCTCCTGGACTCCTAGGGTTCAAAACGCCTCGGGCTGGCATTGACACTCGGGGCGGTCCACCACGCCACCTGCTATGCCGGGAACTCAAAAATCTGGAATCTTGATTTCATTCGAGCATGGGGCAACTAGAAGAATAATGCCCACTTCTACCACATCTAGAACAAGAAAGGGCACCATCTGAGAACCTTCCTGATGAGCGGCCACCGTTAAAGTTGGTATTTAGCGCGCAGTTTGGGTGACCTCCCATCCTGTTAGACTCTTGGAGACCGTTCGATTGAATCTGAGAATCTCTCGCGTTATTCCTAAGGGGAAAACGATTTTCTTGCATGATCTTCTCGATTTGCCAAAATTCGTGAATCTTCTTCTAAATTTTCTTCTTTAGCCGTTCTTCAAGAAAAAATCGTCAAGTTCGAAAAAACGTCAACGTCGAGTTCTGAAAATGTCAAGTAAGTTGCCAAAAATCATTAACCTTCCTGCTTCTTTATTTCTTCTTTATTTTCAGGCTTCTCCAACGTCAAGTCGAATCGGAAAGATTGTAGCTGAAGTCCTGCCAGGAATCGCCACTTGTAAGGTTTGTCAATTTTTGGGTCAATGGAAAATACAGGTTACTGTAGCTGAATAACCTGCAGATCGGACTGAACACTAAAATGTTCTTGAATTATTCTTTCTTCTTCAGAATCATCAATGAAAACGTCAAGGAACGAACCGCAATGGCAACGATCAGGAAAACGCCAAGGTAATTTGAAAGGAAAATCTTAGTCTCACAACGAAAATATACTTCTTTCCAGTTTCCAATGGTCGCAAAGCCGGACGAAAAGAACGACGTTTTACCAGCGACCCTACGATGATATTAGGGAGCAGAGAAGACAAGCAGGTAAGCCAAATTTATTAGGAAAGGAATGAAGTGATTTTACATACAAAACAGACATATTTATATAAAGAAAAAGACATAAAAAAAGACATAAAAACTAGGTAATAACGTCATAATGTCACGTAATATTAGATCATAATCTAAGTAGGCGTAGTCATATAAAAATAGAGTTCCATGACGTAGGGCGAAGAATCTTGACGCAATGTCTACAGTAGGATCGGATAACGTAGGTTTGCCTGGTGTGTGTGCGATTGAGAGAGCGTCGCCGTTTACTGTAGGTTACTTAATTATCGATTGGTTTATAGCGCTCCCACAATTTTATATCTTCATTCTGGGAAGTAAAAAATGGTATATCATTAGCTTTTAATAATTTTTGAAAATCTTTGTTGACAAATTCTTTTCCTTTATCACTGCATACTCTTCAAGGGATTTAACCTCATTTTAAAATATTTTGAAAAGCATTGCATACATTCTTTTCATGTTTTCCTTTTAATGGTTTAACCTATGCATATTTACTTAACTCAACTATACATGTAAACATAAATTTATATCCATTGTGAAATGTGCAAAAGAATACATATCTGCCTGATCAATTTCCCATTGTTGATCCATAGCTGTAACATAAATACAGTTACCTGAAAACTTTTTGTTGACTTGCTTATGTAGAGTGTAACTATCCTGTTTCAAGAGCCAATCTTTAACTTTTTTACCTGTAATTTTTTCATAGTGTTTTCTAGCCTCCACATATAATTTTTCAATACTAGTAAAGGCTGTAGGATTTCTGTGTAAATTTCTGAACAATTTTCGAAAGTAATCTATCCATCCCTCTAGTACAACGGGGTATATCGTCTAAGTGTTCTAGCTTTTCTCTGTATCTTCTTCTGTTCTGTCGAGTTTCCTTCACTCAAGATTGTATTGTCTTTGATACCTTCTTCGTCACTTCAAAAAACACCAACACCTTTTACGAGCGATTTATTCAACCATTTGGGACTACCACTTGCCTGATTATCTGATTCTTCCACAGCTGTTTTGTAGGAGAGCTTTCCAGGTGGAGTGAATAACATTTTATGTAAGGGATTTCCTATAGCCTCTAATGGTACATTATGTTTTCTCAAAGCAGTAGCAATCTCATTTACTCCAAATGGTTGCATAATTTTTGAAAGTTTAGGCAACAAATCATGTATAAAATCAATAATATCAGTTCTTCAATTAATTTCCAATCAATTGATATTTCTCCTTGCTTATTAACATTTATACTAGGGTTACATCTTACATGTTCCAATAATAATGATGCAGAATGTTTAAATTGTTGAGGAATTCTGCTGAGTAATTTCTGATCATTCAACCAATCTTTTTCTTCGACATTTAAATTAATGCTTTCACTTTCATCATAAGTATTTTGTTTTAAAATTATGGTAGCATGTTGGGCGTTTTTGTGTTCAAAAGTTAAATACTGTGACATAAATTGAGAGTTAATGTATTATCCTTTAAAATGTGCTCCAATTCATTATGATACATATCAACTTGTCTAGCCATACCCATCTTTTCATTTGATAAAGCAGAGGAAGAGGAAACCTGTGTATTATTATTTAGTTTATTCAGAACCTGGTGAGGTATAAGAGCAAATTGATTTTTTCACTGAATAGCCCCAGAAAGTGTTGATCTTATGTGAATATACTGTGTGCATACTGCCCCAATAAGGGGGGGCAGCCCCCCCCCACCCGCCCCCTTGTGCACAGCCCTGGATATAAGTCAATATTTTTAGGACATGTCTGTGTAAGATTAATAAATAACCATACAGCATACTGGTAACATCCTCATATGTCTCAATGAAATAATTTGAATTAGTTGGGAAAATCCGTTGAGCCAGTGTGCAAACTTGCAACCTATCCCTAGGGTTGTTTAAAAGAATCAAATATTGAGCATTTATTCTACTGGTATGCATTCCATCAAAAAATGCATTTTGAACTATATGTATAATTGATAGGTTCCAGTAATGCATACTTTTAGTGAAAAGCTGAGTTAAATGTTTATCATTCTTCATCTCTTGCATCATATCATCCATAATTAATAATTTATGTGTGTCTTCACTTTTTTGTAGTTTGTCCAAGTCAGGTGAACCTTGAATAAATTCCTCATAAGAACATTTTTGAACTAATTCATGGTAATCTTCTTGCCATTCGGAATGAAACCAATAAATTATCACAGGATCAGGGTGAATCATTTCTTTTGCAAAAATTACTAGTTTTTCAACAAACTGTGTTTTTCCTGATTTTGTTGGAGCAGAAACTATGCAGTTAAATGGATGTTTCCATATATAAAACTCATCAAGGTCTGACATCTTCAAAGAAAAACCAACCACTTTTTTACTTGAATACTTTTTCAAAATAATTTCATTTCATTGAGATGCTATTTATAATTACCAAAATTTCAATACAGTAAAACACGAAGAGTTGCACAAAATAGAATACAACTACATGTTCTCTTTAGATAGATTTGTGTTTTTCATACATCACCCTCTCAGGTCTTTTTCTTTTTTCTGGGCAACTCACAGTGGGTAGTCATGGGTTAGATAAGATTATCTTGTAATATAAACAAGAAATTAAATTAGATTTTTAGAATGTCATTCAGTAGCATTTTCTTCTCTCAAGCACAGGTCCTCTTTTTCTCTGCTGGCAAAATGTTCTCTTTTCAGATCAATAACGTTTTTCCTGTAGGTCTTCCCTGTATGTCCAATAGGTCTCTGTCTCTTTTTTTATTGTCCAAATACTGCATGTGCTCTTTTAGATCCATGTATAATCATTTCTGCATGTCTTTTCTCCACACCAACTAGGTGTGCTCTTTTCCCTTTGTTCACTTTTGTTCCAAATTGGTTTTGGTTCTTACCTTGCTTTTTTCCCTTTGTACACTATATGCACTGTATATCCACTCTTTAAGATCCATCTTGGTTTTTATGCAATTTACCCTACTCCTCAAAACGTTTTTGCATGTGTCCACTACATGCACCTTGTATGTCCAATTTTTTGCTTCAGATGGATTCTGGTATTTTCACCTTACCTTTGTCACTTTTGTACAATTTTTTGCCTTACTTTTTTGTACAGTACATGCATACTGTACATCTATTTTTTGTTCCACATCTATTTTCGTTTTCCATTTTTTGTTCCACCTTGATTTTTGTATATCCATTTTTCACATGGATTTTTTATTTCCATTTTTCATTGCACATCAATTTTCCTTTTTGTACCTACAGTAAGAAAAATATTACCCTAATTCTACTATTACCATAATCCAAATATTATGGTAATTCTACTATTATGATGGAACTGTAGAACATGTATGCTTAACCATAGGACCTATAGGGTCCCCCCTTACTACTTATGTAGTATTCATGATAATATTATATTATATGATATTATAGATGCTGCCCAAATGTGTTCCCATTTTATGGATGGTAATGAGAAGTAGACTAGTAGGAGAACTTAGATTTAATGGTTGGAATGTTCCCACTATGGCCCATCATTTAAATGCACATGGATATAAATGTTCACTGTCCTTGGTAAATGGTATGTATATTTTTTCAACATTACCAGGCAACAGGATCAATCAATCGGGTGGAGGATGGTAAAAAAGACGAACACAACTAACATTTTGTATTCTTGAAATCATCCAATGGCCCCTAGTGAAAAACAGAGAATTATCCACCATCGAGTAAAAAAATCATCCAAGAATGGATAGGATTTGGCTGTTTGAACAGTGATAAGGGCTAGGCCAAAACTAGGCTGTTTGAACTTGGATAAACTGAAATGTGCGATATGGTCAACATGTTTGCCCAAAAAATATCAAACTTCATAAGGAATGGGCCATAGGCATGAAAACTGAAATGGCAAATAGGTTCAATTTCCATGACATAATTTTTTCTGATGAATCAAAAATACACCTCCTGTGGTACACCAAGAAATTCCACCATTGGGGAAGGAGAAGCTGTAAGTATACAATATACTGTAAAGTATGTAGAATACTGCAAGCAAGGCTTTATTTAGGGGGACTGCCGCCACCCCCTTGGAACTTTGTCATATGTCGATTTTGTGTCTATCACTGAGAAAAATCCCGAAATTTTCGGCGCTTCGCGCCGGTCAATGAGTATAACAGTCATTATTTTCAATCAGGCACTGCCATATTCATATCTACTCCCACTCACTGGTTAAACTTCAACAGTTTCAATCAATTGAATTACCTCATCTCTTATTTTATTAGTTACAAGACAAAAAGTTGGGCATGTTTCTCACAGTGGGGAAACTTTTTTTGATTTAAAAACCGACATGATGCATTGTTGTGAACTTAAGAAGATCAAACCCTTGAAATTTGTCCGCGCTTTGCTCCAGTCCTGAGTCCCTATCAAGCCCATCCATTAACATATCTACATCCACTTTACTAGCTAACTTTCATCAGTTTCTATCAACTGATTCACTTCATCTCTTCTTTTACTAATTAAGAGCCAATATTTTGCTGATAATTTAGGTTTTTGATCACTTCTTAAAATTTTATTCTCTTACTCCATTTGGAGTTTTCCAAAAATTTTGAAACATGAGCCTTCGCAATCCGCATTGGAAACTGATAAAAACGTCATTTTAAGACTGTAGATTTAGAGCTCCTATCTAGGAAAAATTGTTGTAAACATTCACTTTCCAGCATTTTGGAACACAAAAATCCGAAAATTTTTTCGGTGCTACGCACCGAAATAAGAAAGGTATTACTCTAATTCCAATTTATTATCATTGTTATGGAAAGATTAATTAATCAGATTAATTAAGATTAATATCTCCGCCCCCCCCCTAAAAAAATTCCTGGCGATGGCCCTGACTGCAAGTATATTGCATGCTCACATTACTGTATACTCAATATAAATTTATTTTTTAGGTATATAGTTATTTATAGGTATTAAGTTTTTATAGGTATTAAATATTCATAGGTATGATTACGTCCGAAATTCAAGCCTCCCATTTCCGTTGTGGTATGGAGGGCATTTCGTGTAAGGGTGCAACTAGTTTGATGATTTTTATGGGTTTCATGGACGCTGAAAGATATGTTAGAATTCTACAACATGGTTTATTGCCATTCACACATTCAAACTATGGGCCTGCTTTCTGTTTCATGCAGGACAATGACCCAAAGCATACTTCATTTGTTGCTAAACAATTTTAGGAAAAGTTGGAGATTTACTCATGGAAAATGCTGGCACAGAGCCCTGATATTAACCCTATTGAAAATCTATAAGCAGAAACGAAACACTACATAAAGTTATGCTGAAAATAAAGAACTATTTTTAGATTATGACTCTTTAATTGTTGTCGAGGAAAAAGGTCAAACTGACAAATTTAAAGGAATTACTTACAGCGTGCAAAACGTTTTGGAGTGGACTAACCCCCCAGGGATGCTGCAGATATATCGACCATTCAAAAGCAGTAATACCAGCGATTGTGAAAGTAGATGGATACCCCACTGGCTATTAGCCCTCACAGCGTGTAATTGCACCTTATCTTGTCAATAAACCCCCTATTGCACATATTTGTACATATGTAAAAGTAAAAAATTGAAAAAAATATAACAATCTGAAACATTTGAAAAAAAAAATATTTAATTGCTAATATAAAATCAAAAAAAAATATAGAAATTATAAAAAACAACAAATATTTAGTCCATAAAATACAAGTTTTTGATGCTGTTCATATGCTGTTGTTTTAGCAAACTCTTTCAAAACCTGAATTGTCTCACTTTATTGCATAGTCTATGATTTTTGATATTTTAATATGTGATCTTCATCTTGGTATTTGACTATCAAGATTTGAAGAATCTAAATTTCCAGTTGCTAGTTTGATTTTTGAGTTCTACTTGCATGCTTTCAACTGGATTATTAGATTTTACAGACCATATCTGGTGATAACATATGGAAAATTTCAAAATGTCCACTGAGTTTAATATGACATGAGTCATAAATAGAATGAACAAAAGTGGATATAGGCTCGAAATACAAATTCGGCAGTTCATAAATAAAATGTTGGAGTAAATTACAAACTATGGCAAGACACAGGCTAAAGAAAAAGGCACTAAAAATGTAAACTATAACTGGCAGATAATTCGTCACAAATGGAACAAAACCAGTAGATAAAATTGTGCTATGATACATTTCAAAAGAATAATTTATGGTAACTGTAAATAATTATAAAGAACCTCATTTCTTGCTTTACTGTCATTCAAAATTTTGTTGGCAAGGAAAGTTTCTGAATATAGAATCAGTTCAACAAATATGTTTGAATTTATGGCCTTGAAATTATTGAATGGATTTGATTATTGTGAAACTCAATAGGAAATTTTAATGTAAAATGATTACATTTATGATTCATCACTTGAGCTTTGCTCGTTCACAGATTCTTTGATTTCATCATCAGAAAAATCAAGATTTATGATCAACAATGTGGCTAGAATAGGCTCAAAAGTTCTTTTTTTATATTCTTCTTCAATTTTAAGCATATGATTTACTGCATATTGCCAGTTTTCAGGTTTGATGTTTTCTGTTTCTGTTAAGAGATTAATTTCTACATCAGCTAATTTAAATGTAGAATTTCGCCTGATAGCTCTCAATGTTAATCATTCCCATATAAATTCATTCAGATAAAGTTCACAGTGGTAACGTGCTAAACGTAATATTTTAATCCATTATTTTTTCAGTTTCATCTGGTCAGTACTTTTTAAAGTCATCTGATCAATTCTGTGGAACAATGGAAAGTAGTCTTTTCTTGTTGTATGTTGAATTATGGGTGATTCTTTGTTCTGGAGTTAATTCAAAATTTCATCATATCTGCTTGATGAACAAGGATTCTGAAAAATATACTGACTACTTGAATACACAGACTAACTTGAGGCTTTTGTTTCTTCAGTTGTTTTATCAACTCTTTGTCCATTGTCATCAAGTTTTAGATCTAGACATTGAAGCTGTTCTGTTAGAGGGCCAGCCATGTATGTAAATGCTTGTTTCATTACATTATCTAGTTCAGTTTCAGTCATTTTAGATTTTTATTCTGTCTTAGAAGTAGATTCACAAAGTGCTGACTACTTAGCTGTTTTTTGTATTCTTTCAAATTGTTCACTTTCTGTAAATTTCACACTCTCTTTTGTAGGAGTAGTGAACTCTGATTCAGAATCAGATGCCACAATATAAAAATTGCCATTATGACTGACTAAACATGTCTGAGATATGCTTGTTGAGAGGAAAAGAGGAACTCATCTGGTCTATTTGTTTTCTGAAGTCACAGGACTATAGACCTGCACTTCATTTTCTGTAAATTTACTTATACTGAATGACCAGATAGTATTTTTCTAGAAAAGGTGTTTTGGGAGTGAAAGTGATAAATATGTTTAAGTTTGACACTTCCTGGTTCCTTCTAGTTTTATATACATAAAATGTCATCAGCAGCAAGATCAAGTCACCTGCTTTCCTTTTTGTATCCAGCGATTCATTTCCAACATAACCAAGAATAATGCTTTTACTGTTCAATTGTTGGCACATACCTAATTTCTTAACAAATGGTTTTTACAACTGACACCAGAATTTCTCTACTGCTTTGCATTCACAGATCATATGTATTATGTCAGAAAAAACATTTAACAATACATCAGTTTAGTCGAAAATTTCGCAGTGGTTAGTCATTTTTTCTATAATTTGCTTGCTTGTTTTGTGTCAATTATGATGTCCCCCGCATTTGAATTTTTTGTCAGAATGGTGCAAAATAGAGTAAAAGGTAAAAATTATATATCTTTTCTACCTACCTACTTATCAAATTAAAGTATTTTTTTTAGGTAAAATACTGAGCAACAAAAAGAAAGGAGAGTTTCTCACCCAAAGCCAAGAATTTTTAGAAAGACAAAGCTGAGGTGTGCAATCCTTTATGTCGTGAAGTTGGTTCACGTATGGAATATAAAAAAGTTACAGTTTTGGTGTTTTGCTAAATTATTACTAATGGAATTGGATATGCTCGAACTGTAGTAGATCTTTTTTCAAAGTTAGATACAAGTCATAAATTGTTTTTTATGAATATGGATAAATTGTGTGCTTTTTCTAGACATGATGAGTTGAATGTTATCATACAAAATGAAACTTTATTACTGTCTTAATGTAATGTGCTTGGTCATTATTGTATTATTTTTCTGTACTCTATGGTCTGTTTTGTATGGCTTCTGGATTAAAGAAACATATTCACAAACTCAATGTGTTGAAAAATTCAAACTGTATTCAAAGACGTGTTTTTCTTCAACATTCTTATCCCTGATCTGACCTGTTGTATATGTTAAATCTGTTTAAATATATTGAATGGTAATATTCCTATTAATTCTAAGTTAAAAAAAGAAATTAGCAAAACTTAAGTTATTGCTTAGAGCTTTAGCTACAAGACATGAAAAAAACAAGAAAAAGGATTTAGGTAACAAACCTGCAAGAATAGTTCAAAGTGGTCGAGCATTTTTACGTCAGATATTACCTGCCTTATTATCTACACTAGCAACTTTTGTTACAGAGAATTTATCATAGAATGAATATTGCAAGTAAATTTGCTCTTATTCCTCACATGGTTCTGAATAAGCTAAATAATTCTCACTCTTTTTCTCCGAATGCAAATGAAAAGACAGGTGTAGTTAACAAGTTGACATGTATAGTAATAAATTAGAGTGCCTTTCAAAGGATAATAGATTAACACCTGAAGAATAATACAAAATGAACTTGTGATTATTTTCACAATATTTAACTTTCGAACATGAAAATGTTCAACCTGCTACTGTAATTTTGAAACAAAAGGTTATTGATGATAATGAAAATGATGGTGCTAATTTGTAAGAAAAAGAAAAAAATTGGTTGAATGATGTAAGGTTACTTAGCAGAATTAATAAACAATTCTAATGTTCAGCATCCTTATTATTTGAACATGTGGAATGTGATCCTAGTATAAATGCTAATCAGCAACAAGAAGTATTAATTGATAGGAAATTAATCAAAGGATCACATATTGAGGGCTTTTAGCCAGAAAGCTCTATCTGCGAAAAACGCATTTTGAGAAAAATGAAGACTAATGCAAAACCTTTGTAAAAAATTCAGTTTTCACGTTATTAACTTGAAATTTTGGCATAATAACATGCATTAAGTGACTAACAAATCGAGCATGCATGATCGATGTATAGCTGTTCCTTCTTAGCTTATTGCAGATAGAGTTTTCTGGCACAATGCTTCATCAAGGACATTTGCACATAGCGCCATCTGTGGGAACAAGTACTTGTACATCCGTTATTTTACACTAACAAATTTTTGTAAAAAGACAAACAATTTTCATCAAATACAGTACGTACGTTATTACAATTATTACAAGAATCAATATGACAAGATTCATTATATTATGACAAGAATCATCGAGATAATCGAGGTTTTCAAGTGATAAAGTGAAAAGAAAAAGATTGAGCAAATTAAACACTGAACAACTAGCTTCATTCATCATCATCATCAAAATCACTGTCGTTGACACCTGGCTCAGGTGCGACGTTGTGAACAGCACGGCTTGAAGGCAAATTTTTAAAAAAACTGGTGGAATGTTGCGGGGATAAGACTTGGCTGGCTTTCTGTGCTCTTGCACATTGACAACAGGTCGTTTTTTTTGGCCGCACTAATTGGCAATAACTTCAAATACGCTTGTTTCAATTTAGCTTGACCTAACACTGCTGGGCGGCCCAATGTGTTATTGTGAATGTCAATACCAACATAATCTTTATCGTAATCGACTTTGTAAAAAAATTTTGTGGGGTATTTTTTCTCGAATTTTAAAGCTACGATATTGAACCAATTGACAACTTCTCCATTTTCATCTTTAGTGCGATTTGTCAAAAACGTAGAAGCTAAGGCTTTCAAATCAAAAAAATCTGTGATCGACATAACCTTAGCTTTGTAAGGTTTTTTGCGGCGTGCCATTCGTAAAATAGTGGCCCAACATTCTAACGAATAGATACTCTGTTCCCGTTTAGCAAACTCAATGGCGCTGTGCATCGAGTCACACTCCATTTGCGTGTGCCCTTTTGTCAGAAATTTGTGCTCAATTGTCTGCAAATGATCCATCGACTGAACAGCAAACAAAAGTAAGGCCGCAACAAATTGATTCCGGTTTTGGCCGGCACAGTTGTCAGAAAAAAATACGACATGATTCACAACTTCGGGCAATGTTTTCAAATAGGCCAACAAACAACTTCCGATTTCTGATGAGCCGCGCCTACCATTTGTCTTATCCCACAAATAACAAAAGCCATCTTTTGTCACGCTATTGTACACTGTCAAGTTGTAACAGGTGAGTTTCCGCTTGTAGTAAAATTGTGACACTTTGGAACAAGGGACTACCAACACACTCTGTAAATCGAATGTGGCAGTAGACAACTTTTCGTCCTTTTGTGCGGCTTCCTTGTCCAATTGCTTTTGTTGCTGTGCTTTGGCCTTCATCTGTAAATGCTTTTCATATTGCGCCCGATATTGATCCTGCTCCGTGTCTAGAAGCAAAACTTGCCTTATTTTTAGCAAAGTTGTGGTGAGCACTATTTTTACCTTTAAGACCATTAAACCTTGAACACACTTCACACTGATCTTTTCGTGGTTTGAACATGGAAATATTGAATTCGGTGCAAAATGTTGTTCGATATACTCCTTGTGTGACGGGCTGCACATTTTCCTTCGTACACTTTTCGACATACAAATCGTACAACTTTGGTATTGTGAGACCAGCTTCGATATATTGACATTTTGAATCTGCGCGACAATAATGGCTTTCAACTGTCCGAATGCTACGAATGTGATCTTTGACAAAATCCAGGGCGATGTCGGGAGTTTTGTTGTGTGCTTTTCTAGGCTGCACCATCTGAAATTAACAGTGGTGGTATATCATTGATTGGCTTAACAGTAAAATTCTAGTGCTTACTTTACAATAAATGCCGTCTTGAGTATGGAGAAGCGCTTCGTTAACAAAACTATTGCTTATATCCAATGTGGCAAGGAAAAAGGATTTACAAACACGCAGTTTTTCCCCATTCAATTCCAACAAATAGAAGCGTGAATTCTGACGGCGACTTTCATGTTCAGTAGTTTTTCTTCATTTGGCTGACATGGACACGTGACCTGTTATGAAATAATTATAGGAATTTATATTAATTAATTTTCTTTGTGATAACACTTACCAACAATAAAATCTTTCTGCCGCATCTTATTGGCAAGGGACCAGTAGGATGTGCAAATAGAGTTCCGATTTTCAGGTGAAAACAATTTACACTTGAATTTGCATTTCCCACCACAACCAGATTTTGGAGCACGATCAGCAACCTGTTCAACAAAAAGTTCTATGGATACAAACATGATTTGTCGCATAAATTTTCAGAAATTGCACAACCTTTAGGAGTAACCCAATTTGCTACTGCTTTGAGAAAACATCATGTACTTTTAGAAGCTATAGGAAATCCTTTGTGCAAAATGTTATTCACTGTACCTGAAAAGCTCTCCTACAAAACAGCTGCAGAAGAATCAGATGATCAGATAAGTGGTAGTCTCAAATGTTTGAATAAATCACTCCTGAAAGGTATTGGGTTATCTTCAACTGGCAAAGAAGATATCAAAGATGATTCATTCTTAACTAAAAGAGCCTCCACAGAAAAATAAATACAAAGAAAGGTTAGATTGATCAGAGGTTATACTCTTTCATACTAGAAAGATGAATACCTTACTTTCGAAATCTAGAAAAATCTACATGGAAATCCTGCTGCCTTTCCTGATATTGAAAAATCATATGTTGAGGCTAGAAAACACTATAAGACAATTACACTTGAAAATGTTAAACATTGGTTTTCCATACATGATTGTTACGCCCTACTTAAGCAAGTCAACAAAACAGTTTTTAATGTAATTGTGTTAATGTTAGAGCTATGGATTCACAGTGGGAAATTAATTTGGCCAATATGTCTTCTTTAGCAGATTTTAAGGATGGATACAAATTTATGTTTATACCTATAGATGTGCTAAGTAAATACCCATGGGTTGAACCATTAAAAGTAAAACATGCAAAGAATGTATGCCATGCTTTTCAAAATATTAAAAAAAAGTCAAATCTCTTGGAAAGTGTATTGGGTTATCTTCAAGTAGCAAAGAAGATATCAAAGATGATTGCAATAATAAAGGAAAAGAGTTTGTCAACAAAGATCCAAAAAAATTATTGAAAGATATACATTTTCTTACTGCCCAGAATGAAGACATGAAATGTTTAATATTGGAATGCTTTAATAGAACCTTAAAAACGAAATTATTTAAATATTTTACAGAGTTTACCGTTTAAAATGGATTGATATTTTACCAGCAGTTGTTTCGAACTATAATCATTATATTCATAGATCAATAAGGTAAAAACCTGTTAATGTGAATGATTCTAAGGAAAAAATTATATGGCAAACACTTTGCCCCAAAAGCTCAAAGACTAGAAAATGTAAGATTAATATAGGGGATTAGATACGAATTAGTAAGCATAGAGATGTGTTCAAGAAAGATTATTTACCTTAGTGGAGTGAAGAAGTTTTTAGGGTAAAACATATTGTGAAGACTACAGTCAGAATAGAGTACTTGTGAAGTGGTAGGGTTACCCTGAAAAATTCAACAGTTGGATTTCAGAAAACGAAATACAAAATGATGAGGATTATGATGAGCAACTTTGAATTGGCATACTATGTTCAACAAGATGCAATTTTATCACAAATTTTTCTAGGGGATTTCACTTGCGATACATTACCAGATAGTTAAATGACCTGTGGCTTCAATTGCAAACACTGATACATCTTTTCAGAAAGGAAGTCATTGGATGGCTATGTATTTTGATAATGATAACTGTATATTTTTCTGATTCATACATTCAACCATTATTCCTGCTTCTATAAGCTCTATTAACAAGAATAGTACAGTAAGACACACAAATAAAACACACCTCCAAAATTTTTATGGCACAATCCTATTACTTTCACTAGGTCTACCTTATTTATGTATTTTTGTATAATTTTATTGGTTAGTTCACTAGCTCAGCTTTTTTATGGAATTCCTAATTAATTATCTAATTGTTAGATGAAATTTTTTATTTTGAAATGGATAGTAGTAATAGCACTTCTTCAGAATCATCTGGCATCAGTGGTTAAGATTTTTTTATGAAACCTTGACCTCAAAATGAAGTGGTGTCCTTTAGTCAGGTATTTCTAATATATATTGTAGTCATTACAGCTATTATAATTTTTGGATTGTGGATTTTATGGATTGGATTGTGGATTGGCTTATTGTTGGCTTGTATAGGGCATTTATTACCTAGCCCTGTGCCCAGACTATTACAATCATCTAACTCATTGAATACCATACCTGCAACATCTAACATTTTAAATAATGACAACCTTTGAAGATCAGCTTTATGTCATTTTACCTAGTGATAGCCATTATGGAAACACACCCTCAGATTTTTCAGCCCATCTACCGTACCAGCTAAAGCTAGATGGTAATTAGGAGGTAAAGTAAAATAATATATCCCTATAGTTGGTCTACAATTTCCAATCATGGTGAAAATAATGTAATAACATTAATTACCGACAGTATTGGTAATAAAGCTGACCACCCTATTAAAGAAATTAAAATTATAGTTTTTGAAAAACTTTACTTTAGGGTATCTGAATCAATTGAGAAGCTGAATGCAAAAATTGAAGCAGCAATTGTGGGAACTGACATTGAAATCATACTTTCATATGATGAACATGGTCAAGTATTGGTTAATTTGAAAATAAAAAGTGGTACAAGTTTGTGTAAAATCAATATAAGCAACTGTTTAATGGAGCTCACACGCTTTAGGGCTACCAATACTGCTTCCGATGCAACAGCTTATGATTTTTTAAACAGAGTGTGAATATTAACCTATATACTGATGGAGAAAAACCACAAAAATCTACTGCACATATTCCACCATCCAAATCTGTTTTTCTTGCGGGTCCCTGAAATAAACATTTGTATATGTTAGGAATTCAACCACTCAATCTGAATGATTTACAGATTTTTTATGTTTACTGTAATATTATTAAAAATCAAATTGTTTTAGAACCACTTTTACATATATTAAATGTGCAGGGAAAATACAAAGATATTGTAAGTCGATTATATGGAACACCTCACTATATACCCATTCAATTAAAAGAAATTAGGGTACTCGAAATTAATATAAAAGACAGTATGAATGAATTTATACCATTCCAATTTAGGAATGTTATAGTTAAATTACATTTCTGGCAATACACTCCTTCATTCCTATAATAATGGTATCAAATTTTAACTCGCATTATTTGATTAATTTGCATTTGGACAGGTTGTCTTCAGGTTGAATTTTAGCAAACACTGTTAATTTATTTATTTATTCACTTGTTCATTTCAATTTATGGAGCAAGATATGCATATAGTATATATTCCCGAAACTGTTGATTACTGGGTCAATATTTATCAACATAGCATTCAAGATAATCAACTCCAACTAGATGACCCCTTGGAAGGTTTTAGAGCACCATACCAATTTTATTATAGACACCAGGAAGCAGGAGTGGGTAATTTTTTCAAGGGTTTGTGGCCTTTGTTAAAGTCTGCAGGAAAGCATGCACTTGCTGCAGGTTCTGAAATTGCAGATGATGTAGTAGAAGGTCATTCTTTTAATGAAAGTGTTGCTGAGCATGGAGGAAGTGCAGCAGGCAACTTAATACACAAGCAGTGTTGTCAACTGTGGGGTTTTTCCCCAAAATTTGGAGTTTTCTTTTCAATTTGAGGTTTTTTTTGGGGTTTTACATAGTGTGGGGTTTTCTTCCGGGTTTTTCTTAAATACGGGTTTTTTTGGGGGATTCTGTTCAGCAAGTAGTAATTACTTTTTAAAGTAGAATACTGTATTTTTTACAAAGTATCAT
Source organism: Romanomermis culicivorax (assembly GCA_963922205.1). Lineage (NCBI taxonomy): Eukaryota > Metazoa > Nematoda > Enoplea > Mermithida > Mermithidae > Romanomermis > Romanomermis culicivorax. The sequence goes on along the minus strand of CAWUHX010000296.1, from coordinate 283,414 downwards.
TCATCATCACCGTTTTTCTCTAGTGCTTTTTCTCATTTTTTAGTCAAATATTTTTTTGCAACTATGAAGATTTTTCGGACTCTCTCCTAACTATCGAGAGTTAATCGAGTATTCCAACATTTTTCAGTGTTTTCTATGGAATTAAGAATTTTTTGAAAATTAGGAAAAACATTTTAGGCTCATACATTATGTCTATCAAGAAAATGATGTCGCATCACAGAAAAACAGTATAATTGATAATATTATGCTATTTGTTTTAAGATTAATAATAACATGATGTGGGACGAAGATAGTGCTCATAGTCTTATTCATATTGACGACAGCAACAACCAATCTGAGTCAGAAGATTTTCTGAAACAGAAGCGACCCAAAATTCAGAAAGCCCCAAGGAAAAGAAATCCGATTTTTCAGAATGAATGGATTGTGCAAAAAGAGTTTAAGGGTAAGAAAAGTGCATCAAATACCGAAAAAAATTTACAGAGGATTTTATATTTCAATTTATCTCTATTTTCTAAATGATTATTCTTTTAATTGTAATAATCAAACTAAACCTTTTCAAAGTGAAGAATGTAGAAAATCATTTTTTGCTAAATTTCTCTGATAATGATGTTATCTTCGATTTGAAGGTTTGCTTCAAGGCATTGTTGACGACGAAAAGCTTGCTTTCTGCAAAATAGGCTCAGCAAAATTGAAAGCACATCGCAAATCTTTATTGGATCACACTAAAACAGCAAAACACGTTGAGCAGTGCAAAATTGATAAAACAATTAGCTCGACTCAGCAAACATTCAATGCCATCAGGTCAAATGACAATTGTACAAAAGCTGATGACCTACGCTTGTGGGCTTTCATCACCTCTATTCGATCAGCCGACCACATTGGATAATTGTTCGCAACTTGTTCTCACGCTATGTCGTGCCAAGCAAAAAATATAAAAGTATAAAACACTGAAGTTCTAGCTATAAACAATTCATTAGATTGTAAATTTATTTTCAGTTGCATCGAACAAAAACCAGCATGATCATCAAAAATGTGTTGGCTCCAGAATTCAAAAGTGAATTGATAGCCGATATTGGAAATAGTGCATATTCCTTGTTAATTGAGGAATCTACGGATGTTGGTACACTAAAAATGTTGGGCGTTGTGATATGATATTTTAGTCAGTCAAAAAAACGAATAGTGACTACTTTTTACAGGTTTATTTTTTACATATTTTCAAAGATCCATTTTATCGAACTCTGAATGCGACTTGGTAAGCCTTGAATCGATCGATTTCCCACATGAATTGAATTTCTAGGAAAGGATAGTTTCATAAATCATGTTATAGAATGAAAAATTAGATTGAAATAAGTGGCGGAAATGACCTTTTAAAACTTACCTAAACCTACCTACTTATGTATATAACTTTATGTTTTTGAAATACAATTCTTGCAGAATTGTATATCTGGAATCCAGCGACTCAACCGGCATCACAAACACGTTACTAGCCACATTGGGAAAAGATGGTTTGATGATTGGAAATCTTTTAGGTATAAATGTACTTATTCAATAACCAAAATGTTGCTTCAATTTGAAACTTTAACATGTTCTATTATTCAAGGCATCGGGACGGACGCTGCTTCAATCATGGTTGGTCGCAACAATTCTGTTTATCGTAAATTATGTGCAAAACAGCCAAATTTGATTTTGATACCATGCGTCTGCCACAATGTTGAAAAACTTCAATGTAAAAATGTATGATTTTAAAAAGTTTGACAATGATAATGATGATATTGTGTGTGCTAATGAAGTCAATGAAGTTTTGGATGAAATTTGAATAAAAATTTTGAAGAATGTGTTTTGTTGTATCATACAATTATGCTAAATTGAGCATTGTTCCATACATATACATTTTGAAAATTTTGGGGTTTTTTCCCAAAATTGTGGTTTTTTTCTGGGGATTTTGAAGGCAGAAGTTGGTAACACTGTACACAAGATGGGTGACTGCATTCAGAAAGGAAAAGGTCAAGGGAAGCGTACACATATAAATTCTGTGCTACATATAAACAGCAATAAAAAGTTGAATAATGGTCATCATCATCATTAACATCAAAAAATAACATAAGATTAAACATCTAAATCGATGTTGCTAATTCTTAACAAAGGCTCCACATGGAGTAATTCGTTTCAAGGGTATCTATTCGAAATGAGTAAATTTATTGATGCTGCATCATCTCCTAGTAGTAAAACTGAACGGAATTTATTTACTGTACCTACAACATATGTTGCTATTCATAGAAGTTTTTGGTCAGAAATTCAGCCGCCAAAATCCTTGTACTAATGAGGAACCAAACGAATTTGTTATTTCACCTGATTCATATATGCTAGATTTAATAAAAAAATTTTATATATTTTACTAATCAAATTAGGGAAGCTAATGGTGGGGTGCTCGCAGTTTAACGTGGGATGTCATCAACAATCCAATTAATTTGCATATTGACCTAAAAGCTAAAAAATCTCTTTTCATGTAGGCATGGCCTAACAGAAATTTTTGGATGACTCCCTCTCCACACCTTTATGAACAATAATGATTGGCTAATATAGAAATATTGTTGGCCATGCCTGAAGTGGATATGTTTTTTCTTGCCGACTCTCTGCCCTCCTGGGTTCTCCATTTCTATTTTGATAATCATGAAGGGATTGGTGGCAAAAAAAGAGAATAAGAGATATTTGGGACAGAAAGAATGAGAGAAAACTGCTGTGCATAATTAAAACAATAATTGCAAACCTGATATCCCTAATTAGCTTTTCTGATTTAAAACAGGAAAAAATTTCCAAGAAAAGTGAAAATAAAGTATAAAAGCCCTTTTACATTGATATTAATTCTTTTGTGTGCAGTTATACTGTTATGTTTTGAATGTTTGCTTAACAAATAAGAAGCGACATAAATAATTATGATGACAAAATAAATTGTTCAACAAGGACTAATAAGAAAAGTTTGAAAACTCACGAAAGAATTGATAATTCTGACTCAAAAATCAACAAAAATTCAACCAAGTGCATGTACAAGTATTTTTTCGTAACTGATATGAAAGTGAATGATACATTATTTCAATATCATCTTTTCTCCTCATTTAATTTGCATATGTTCCAATTTTTCATATACTATTCTTTATATTATAGCCTGTACAACAAAATATTTTCATATGCACAAAATCATTCATTTGATTGATAACTGATCATCAAATTTTCTTGATCAGTCATGGTTATTCAAGGGATGGAAAAGCATTTGTTATACAAACCCCCAAAAGAATATGAAAACTACCTAAGAAGTTATACACAATGTGCTTTCAAAATTTGTACATGCAGTATCATGTTGAAAAAACTGCATAAATTAAGGGGCACAATGCTCTCTGACCTGGACTACATGATAAAAATCCATAGAAAATTTTAGCTTCCACTATTTATAATTTTTGCCTAGTGTATGTGTTCTTTTTTGGGTGTACTTTGTATTTTGGCTGATTATTTCCTATTAAGTGTGGATTTTATTTTTGTATCAGAACTTCTGCTTAGCTGGTTTTCCAGTGTATGTCAATAAGTCACTCGTCATAATGAACTGATGAACATAGCTTCGATATTTGAAAAAAATAGATCATAACAGAAAAAAATGTTCGTTTCTTGATATTTCCATTACAGTTTGCTGTGGTTTGCATTTTACTTTTATTGATCATGCTGAGTCTCATCTTTTGAAAACTGAAAATGAAGAGTCGATTTCCTTCCTTTGACTTTTCTCCTTTTTCTGCTTCCACTCTTTCATTTTTTGTCATTCATTCTGTTTCCAGAGAGGACAATAGATTTGAGAAACAGGATAAATCGTCATCTATTTCATCTATAGTCTTTTTTTCTTGAAATGCTTTGAAATGAATAATGGAAGTGGAGAGCAAGCAGCATTTCAGATTTTCACAATTTCCTGATAAACAATATATTGTGTAAGATTGGAAATTTGTGAGCATACTGGCCTAACCTTTAACATTTATCGAGTGAACAATTTTACAATAGAAGCTCTATGTAAACGTTTGGATGACAGTCCTAATTTGTGTCACTTTTCTATTTGGAAGAATTTTATAAAAAAGAGACTATGTTTGGGAAATTTAGCTCAACATCTTTTGTCAATTGCCACAATACTCCAATCGTTTTGAGATGATCGATGTTGCAAGGTCCCAGCCAAATTTGTATTTAAGATTAATTCAAGGCTAGTTGAATATTCAATAAATTTTTCCTTCATCAAACATTTTTCCTTCATGTCATCACTCTTTTGAATTAATCGAAGATTATAGAAAATGACTTCCTGATTGTCTTCGCCGAAACCTTGACACTGCATCTATCTTTTCAAAATGAATGGAGTATTGATTCAGAATGCTACTCAGTGTCAGCTCCTGGTTGACATTCTTCTGATGATAAAAATGTTGGGTGTATGATCATTTATTATGGGTATAATGGCAATTAAACTACTAGAAAACAAATAAATAGCAGTGGTTTGGTATTGACTTCCCATTTCTGTTCATAATTCGCCTTCAAAATGAGGAAAAATGCTGCCGAAAAATAACATGAAAATATGTGAGTTCCAGAAACCTTTGTACTTTGGATTTTTTCCGCCAGATTAGGGAGTGGTCAGCAGAAATTTTCACCTGACCAGACCCACACAAAACTCTTGTTTATTCGTCAGACATCTAAACAAAAATTTACATACTATAGTTATTAGCTTGTATTTTCCATGTGTGGCTTCGTATTTTATACAGTTCACTTTGTGCATATGAAACGTCGTTCTAGCTAATTCAAGATTCGGGGAAAATTGATTTTAAAGTTTAAAATATGTTCTCTCAAAAAAGGGCCTTCTTTGGTAGCAATTACAAATTTAAAAAGATGTTTATAAATTTGGTGAAAATGGTTAAGGCGACTATAAAAACGTTTGTCACAAAATTATTTCTGCCTTGGAATACTGTATTTTATCCCATAAATTATGCCAAATTTGGACAAGTTTAAATTCCCTTTTTACCTTGTTTGATATTCATCACTGTAAAGTCAATAATGTCAAAAAACTATGCACCACCAAATAATGCTCCTTGATAACCAGCCAATGACCTATAAGGGATGATGTATCCCCATTCCCCAAATGTCCCTTTTCAACGAATGTTCCCATTGCCTGGAAGTCGCGTTTCCCCCAAGAGTGCTTTACATCAAACATAGATTTTCGTTTTTCGCTGAGAGAATTCCCCAAAATTGTCAAATCCTGTTTCGCCAAAAATAGATGAAGGCTGTTTAAATTTCATTTTGTAAATTGCCAATTTTTCTTAGAAACGTTGTAAATTGTAAGGTCCCATTCAAATAATTTTTTCCATTGAATTTTGCACAAAATTTGCACTGTAATAGAAATTATAGTCTGTTTTTTATAAAAAGCTTCCAAATAGGAAAGTGACACAAATCAAAATCGTTGTCAAAATCGTTTACATAGAGCTCCTACTATGACATTTTCCACTCGAAAAATTGTTAAATGTTAGGTCAGTAGGCTCAAAAATTTTCATTCCTATATGATATAATGTTTATCAGAAAATTGTGAAAATCTGAAATACTATTTGCTTTCCACTTCCATTATTCAGAAGCTTTTCAAAAAAACAGACTATACATAGATTTTATTGCCATGCCAGATTCTATGTGGATTCAGTTGGACCTGCTGTTTAGAATCTGACTCCAATGATTGCAGTTTCCTAGATTCAGATATTGGTAGAAAAATAGGGACATTCGGGGAATAGGGACATTATCATAAGGGATACGTCTTTTTTTAATTGCGATTGGGTGTTATATCATAGGGGAATATTTTCAAGACTTTTCGCGTCTACTATGGAACAATTTTTTCTATAGACAGCTAGCAGATTTTCTTTGGGCCGTCCAAAGTTTTTCTGTTGCCCTAATGTTTGTTATAAAAACTGAATCAAGAGTGCATGCATAACAATGAAGTCTGAAAATAGTTACAAAAATGGTGGCCTCACGATAGATGAAAAATTTCGTCTTAGATGCATTTAAGCAGTTACAAAAGCTTTGGTAAATTTCATTGGACCGAACAAAAAACAAGAAAATCCAAAATGAAAATTTGGTTTTTTTCCAGGAATACTGTCAGCACTATTGTAAAAGTAGCTGAAAACCAAGCATAGCATTGGTTAAAGAATCCAATAGTCCTTAAAATTTTTGGAATATTCTATGGTAAAAGAATGCACTACCTTCAGTGATACAATAAAAACTTTTGGAGGCAGTGCTTATTTCAGTGTTTTCTAATTCATAAGCATTCTGTGACAGGCAGATTCAATGGAATCCCTAATTCCAGTTCGATAATTTCAAGTTTTCGCATTGAAAACAGTGTTTTTTTTGCACGAGCTGTTTTGCATGGTGCAAAAAAATTACCAACAAAGTTTTGCACGCCAAATTTTTTTCTGTACTATAGATAAATATATCACTTTTTTACGATGTTTTTTCCACATGTAAAGGGGTCAAATCTTCTCCACATGTGGAGAATGTTTTGGGGAAAATCTCAAAAGCTAGATTTAAATTTTGTGTTCATAAATGATAATTTTTAGAAATTTTATCATTTGAAAAATTTTATAACCAATAATTTGTTTGTTAGCTTTAATAATTTTGGCCAAAAAGCTATGAGCCAGAAGTGTAAAATTTTTCACAAATACTTCCATGAAGCTTTTGAATTGAATTCATGTTAAGAAAGAAACAAAAAACAAATAACACTTTTAAGATGATGAAATCTATTAAAAATTTGTCATAAGTGAAGGTATGCATGTAAAAGTCACACTGACTGGAAAATTTTGAGATTTGGCCTACTAAAATGCACCGAAATGCATCTTTTATGAAAACACCAAATTTTTCTCCACATTTGATAAACATTTTTGCATGGTGCAAAAAAATCTGAAAGAAAAGTTTTGCAGGAGCCGAAAAAGTTTTGCACAGTGCAAAAAAATACTGATCAAAAACGAAATGCAACATTATGTCATTACAATAAGACTGTTTACTTCTTTCTTAATTATCTGTAATATTTTTTCGTTTCTTTAAGTTGCAATACTCTTTGCTCATTTTAGGTTTGAATTTTTAATGTGTTTTTTCCTTTTAAGTTGTTTCGATCTATCTCCATTTTTTCTCGACTGAGGTGAATTCCAGACTCTCTTATCATCAGATATTATGTTCTGGAAAGACTTTACAGTAAATTACAGTACAGTAACAATATTTTCTAGTCGATAGGACTTCTTTGTCGCACGTTTCTAAGACAAATGGCTTCATTCCAAGGATTTTCAATTTCAGAAATTTTCATATGATTCTGTGCCAATTAGGACAGCCACTTGGATATCATAAATCGATTCACTGCCATACAAAAGCCCATCAAGAATAAAAGAAATAGGAGCTGACTTTACCCAAAAATTTCTATCATGTCGAAGTAAGAAATATTCTCATGATCCTTTATTGCAAGGAAAGTATTGTTATTTTGAATGCTGATTCCTGCAAAACAATTAAGCTTGAAATAATGTGAGCTCAGTACTTGAGCGATCAAAGTTCACCATAAAAAGATTTTCTGATACATGATCACTGATCAGTAGAAACATTGAAACTATTCCTATGATATGCTTGGCTTTGGAACAAATTTGCTTACTCTTCCTCTTGAAAAATATTGTAAAAAATAAAGGAAAATACTGGAAACGGTTTTTTCAATTCCATACAAATACTACAGTATATTCTTATGTAAAGTTCTCACTGTAAATCAGTGCTTGTTGTTGTCACCATTCTTGATACTGTAGTTTGTTTTGTATGGCTCAGCTGACTAGCTTGATTTTGAATTTATTTTTTTTGTTACCTTTGACAAACCTTTGTAGTGAAATGATCCAAAATCACAAATTCAAAAATGAAGCCAATATAGCTTCTGATTCAATATCAACAGCTCATATTTTCTCCAACTCATGACTGACAAGCTTGACAAAGAGCATATAAGAACTGTAACAATATGAACTCTGAATCATTCCTGGTGAGAAATGGTGTGGACTGGACTAAGAGTTTTCCATGAAATTTTGTGATTTGTATTTGTTGAAAATTAATTTGTGATTTCACACACAGATATTAGCCAAACGAGAGGGCCAATTCAAAGTTCACTACATTAGATACAGTAGTTGCAAAGATCAGTGGATCAGAGGGGAGCAACTAATAAATTTGAATGACAGTTACTCAAAAAAAAATTGATATTGACGATTTCTGCAATTTATTTCATTTTCGCCTCAAGGTATTGCTGACTCCCAGTCCAAGAAGCCGCCAAAAAATTTTAATATTAATTCTGATACATTTGACGATTTATAAGTAATTTTGAAGAAAATGGCAGTGACAAAACTAAAATACGGTCTTTATTCAATAATGAGCGAAAATTTATGGAAGTTTTTGGGCTGCAACAAATTTTGGGTGTTTCAGATAAACAATAAAAATGTCAACTTCTGCTACATTAAACCAAATAGTCTCGTTATCAAATTGATGAATGAAGAATTTATTGATTTCAAAGAAAAAGAACTCAAAAACATTTGCAAGGGATCAGAATTGTTGAAAATTACTTATAACTGCAGAGACGAATCAAAAAATATGTTTTCCAGCTGTCCTTGGATGTGAAAATTATGGCTACAACTATATTAAGAAACACAAAATACAGTAATAGGAAAATACAGATAGAAGAGAAAAGAAAAAATTGGTAAGTATAAGGAAACAATGATATGATCTCCAAGTAACGTTTCTTGGATGTGGTTAGAGAAAAAAAGAAGTGTTATTTAGGTAAACAGTTAAAAATTTGTCATATGGATATGCAGAAAACATCATCTGATTGATCAGTTGCATCAACGTTCCCTGGGTTAACCACTGTACACATAACATAACCTTGTGTGGGTGTGTGGGTGTAGGTCAGGTGTTGGCACTTGTGCTGGTCTAGAGCCTTTGCTGACCTATTGTCACCTCTAGATGATGTTAACATACACAACACGCCTTTCATCTCCAGTAATGATTTGGTCAAGGAAAGGCTCAATTTTGTATCATGGTACTAATGACATGGAGATTATTACCCACTGTGGCATTACATCATCACTGAACTTGTCAGGCACCCATGTTTGGAGCTAGCAAACCTTGTTCATCTACTTAATTCAATTTCCAATTGTAGTGTGGAAAATTGGTAAATATAAGGAAACAATGATATGATCTCCAAGTAACATTTCTTGGATGTGGTTAGAGAAAAAAAGAAGTGTTATTTAGGTAAACAGTTAAAAATTTGTCATATGGATATGCAGAAAACATCATCTGATTGATCAGTTGCATCAACCTTCCCTGGGTTAACCACTGTACACATAACATAACCTTGTGTGGGTGTGTGGGTGTAGGTCAGGTGTTGGCACTTGTGCTGGTCTAGAGCCTTTGCTGACCTATTGTCACCTCTAGATGATGTTAACATACACAGCACGCCTTTCATCTCCAGTAATGATTTGGTCAAGGAAAGGCTCAATTTTGTATCATGATACTAATGACATGGAGATTATTACCCAGTGTGGCATTACATCATCACTGAACTTGTCAGGCACCCATGTTTGGAGCTAGCAAACCTTGTTCATCTACTTCATTCAATTTCCAATTGTAGTGTGGGAAATTGTAAAGACTCCTGCTTGGCTCCTTTTGGATTAAGCTCCAGCTGTTCCTGAATGTCTGCTGCTGACACTTGACTTGGTCATTGACTATGAGGTTCATCTTTGATACAGTGGTTGCCAGTCCTCAAATTTGCAAACCACAGTTTGACTGCATAATCAGACACAACAGGTTTACTATATGCTTGCTATATATTTCTTGTTGCCTCGGCTGCAGTTCTGCCCATACCCTAATCATACAACATGTGATGATGTAAAAGATTGGAAGGTAACATTTTGTTTTAGGTATAAATAAAATGGGCCATATGAGCCAACTGAAAACCAGCACCATTTTCCAGAACAATGCTTTTTGCACTTACAAACAATCAACAACCCAATTTATTTATCTGGATTTTAAGAAAAAAGTTGATTGATAACTCATGACCCAAAATCGACATTACATTCTTGCCAACCAAATAAATAGGGTATCTCTGTATCAGATTTGAAACTTATGTAAAATGTTGAGAAAGCACTCTATTCTATTCTATTCACTTTCTTCATCTAACATTAGATAAATTGGGAGAACTGTTGATAGATTTTGTAATCTAAAAGGGAAGAAAAGGGATTTGGACAAATATTTTTGGATTATTTACAGAGCAATTAATCATGAATAGATAATAACTATCAAATTCTAAAACTGTAAATTCATACTTCATTTTCATATGACACATCCATCTTCTGATTCTCGAATTTGGTGATGCAAAAATTGCATTAAATGGTCTATTTTCTCCAGATTTGCCCAATTCATTTCATAGCAGTTGTCAATAAAAAATTCAATTTCCAGAGTGACATGTTTAGGATCATGCACCTCTGGATTGATAGTGGCCAAACCACATTTTGATTTAGAAATTCTATTGTTTTGACAATTTTATCGATATTGTTGATTTTCCACTCCAACCCATCTTCATATTCAATAGAGACTTTTTATCATTAAAATATTGCTCTAAAATAACACCCTAATGGAAAAATGTATTGAATGTCTATTTTGATGATGAAGTCTTTTTCATGAAAAGTAAGCATCAAAATTTGATTGATTTGGGTGCTCATTCTAATACATATATATTACAGCCAGACATGAAGAAAAAGACCAATATATATAGCATATTTCTATAGTGTTCTCTCCTGTCTATTTGATAAAATTCTGTATCAAGTGCCTCCAAGCTTGTCTTATGGTTAGAAATTTTCAGTGTAAAATGGTAATTTGTGACAAATCCTTTGAGCCATGTGTATATATTTCATATATAGACGAAAATAATAATTTATATAGACATAAATAATAGCTGGACAACTGAATTTTGGTCTTGTGCATATGAGTAAGATACGAATTCAAGAGGTATGTAAGGGAGGATCAAAAATATTCCAGTTTGGTACTCTTTCAGTGTTTCACAACCAATTGGCATTGGCACTTGTTTCACTGGAAATAAAATGAAAATCTCAAGGTATAAATCATACAATTTGATTTGTATTGCAATGATTGAAAACAACTTATATATATGCTGGGTTTGACCCATACCTGTAAGACCTCCGACCAGTTGGAGGGGGGGGGTGGGGGTGGAAAAAAGTCGTAATTTTTCCCAAAAAAGGCGGAAAAACATACACTTTTTTGCAAACTTTTTCAATTTTTTCCAAACTGGGGGAGGGGGTTTGGGGCGGTTAAATGATTTTGGGTACAGGGTTGGCCAAGTTGGGGGGTCCCCCCCACCAATTTCCCCAAATACAGGTATGGTTTGACCTATTTATCTTGTTCAGCAATTGATGATGTCAATCAAAAATCAAATGCTTAGAGGAGCAGTTTTTCATGAAATTAATATAAGAAATTTGCAGTCCTCACATAGATGAGCATTCTGTAGTCTTCTATGATAATATAGTGTAAAAAATGAAGAAAAAATATAAGAAACAGAAAAACTAGGAAAGCAAGGGAAAATACAAAAAAAATAATGGGGAAAAAAATAAAATGAGGAAAAACGAAAATGAGGAAAAACGAAAAAAATTTGAAAAATAAAAAAACACGAACATACATAGAAAAAAAATTGTGACAAACAAAAAATGGGGGAAAGACAAAAAAGAAACATTTTGAATATCAGAAAAAAGAAAAAGCAATAGGAAAGAAAGTAAGAAAAAGGAGAAAAACAGTAAAAACCTCACGAAAAATTAGAAAAAAACAGAACAAGAATATATTTAAAAAGTGAAAATAGAAAAAAAACATTAAAAATAAGAAAAAACCAAAATACAAAAATAAGTATAAAAACATCAGGAAGAGAAAACAGAAAAAACAACAAAAAAGGAACAAATATAAAAGCATGAGTCAAGAACAGAAAAACCTATTAAAAAGACAAGAAAGAAAAGAATAACAAATGGAAAAATTGAACATATAAAAACGAGAAAATTTCGAAAACATACAAATGAAGAAAAATTGCAAAAAAACAGAAAAACTAGATAGAAGACAATTATCATAGACGGCTTGTAATTTTAAAATGCATCAAAATCAATATTTACATATTATATACACAATTTTATATAAATACATGAAAAATAAAAATATAAAATTAAAAAAATTTTGAAAGATATGAAATATATACATTCCTACATCGACTATCACATAGTGGGCTGTATTCCTAGCCACTGAAATAAATAAAATTATGAAATATTTCTAAACTTTAGTGATCAGATGTAATATATGACCTATTTTACACAAAAGTGTAAAAAGAGAGTAAAGCAATTTTTGTCTTTTTATGAAATCGTTTTCCGGGTATAGCAAAACAATGGACTAGTTGAAACCTATCGAAAATACCTTTAGAAGATACAGCTCATTGAGCGCTACTATTTGGTATATAGCTTATATCGGGGGATAATCTGTATCCCCAGGAAAATAGAAAAAACCACAAAAAAAATGAAAATATTCAATATTGGTGTTAAATTTGAAATTTTGTGTGAAGTTCACTTCTGATACTCAGTTTACACTTTGAGTATGTAACAAACACTTTGGATAAATATTCTCTGAGATATGCATTCTTATTATATACTGTAAAGAGTAATGTACTTTACACTTATTGCCAAAGTAATTTGAAGCACCTAATGATCATGATATGCCAACATTCTTTATTTTAGAAATTGGATAAAAATTGACCAACTTGTGAGCCATCGAAAACTCATGTGCTCAAGGGTACAACTAAAAATTTCTGGGTTTTCACAACATTGCATTCCTGCATATCAGTAATTTTTTGGGCAATAAAATTCAGAACATCTATATGATTTCAAGAAATATCTTATATAAACATTGGATAAAAGTATAGACTACTTTCTGTCATACTTTAGTGGTGAATATTTTTGAATTTCACTATAGGCACAGGTTATAACTCGAAATATTTGAAATACTGTCATCTCTGCAAAAATTGATATTTTTGTAGAAAAGAAAAGAGTTTCAACGTGGACATATATCCTAAAGAAAAAAAAGAACCTACAGTAATCCTGCAGAGTGTAAAAATGTGCTGTTTTGAGCTCAAAAAAAGATGTTAATGAACACTTTCAGGACTATATATCAACAAGAATATATATTGCAAGGGTGTGGATGCAAAGCCCCCCCCCATATTAAAAAAATGAATGCAGGGGTGTGGGGAGTACTTTCAACTTTCATTGAGAAACAATTTCCCCCCTCTTTTCTCCAGGTTGATTTGATTGGATAGGGAAAGATTGAATAAAATACAATTTAACTCAGCACAATCATTCACAGTTAAACTAAATTTTTTCCTCATACTCAAACAAACAATCCCATCTTCTTCTTTCTTAGATAAGAATCTGAAAGCCTCAACTTGAAATATATTTGAGCACCTTATATTCGAAAATGAAAATGCATTTTCAAAATACATTTTCATTCATTTATCCTCTTTGGAAACTATCCAAGGCTGAGGTTAAATACACCTCAAAATGATGCCTTCCATGTCTGATTGAATGCAAGCGGTCACCTTCAAAATACAACTTGCTCTTGAGTTTTTAGGACAGATCGAATACAACAATTGATGGCACTTTCGCATTTCATCGTCGTACAATGGCTTCACCGATTTTAGTGACCTTACTGAAAAAAATATTCTAATTTCAAATGAAAATATTGAAAAACAATATTCCAAAATATTTTAGCAAATTTAGGAATAGAAAAATTTACCAACGCCCCAAAAACAATCAGACACTAATTCAACAATATTTTTATTGCCTGTTGAGTGTAAAAATTCTTGTACGGGACAATGTTGATGATGCTGAAAAATGTTGAAAATTGATCATGAAGCCCCATATTTTCAGCCAACAGTTTCTGAGCAATTTGCTATTTTAAAAAACCTTCTACACTCCCAAATTCATAATTTGAATTGCTCAAAAACTAATTTAATTCAGAAAAAAACCTTACATTTGTCAAGGCTAAACATTATCCACTTCTTTTCTGATTCCCCATTCAGGCCCTGAACGTGTTTGGCCATACATTTTGCCTCCAAGGGGTCTGTTTAATGCATAATGAATGTAAGTAAAGAGTTGCATATGGAATGTTTTCCCATTTTTCTCATACTGTTTGCCTAAGGAAAGTAAATTTTCTCAGCAAAAAACACCTTGAACAACTGATACCCATTCTCCATGCAATCATAGTCGAATCCATTCATCCTCATTCCTGTACCGTGGAAATGTGACAGGATTCTGTTGTGCTCCATTTTTCGAGGTAACCAACCCCACTCTCTATACCCAATGATCGTTCAGTCATATAGAATATTACCAGCAATTTTGTTTGAAAAAACTTGGCATTTCGGCAAATTTTGACTAGAATCTAGAAAAATATGCTAAAATTGTCTTTAGAAGTTCTCCAGAAGTCATCATTTATAGTTTTCAACTCAGAGAACCGAGTTTGGTCTTGTGCGAAATTGCATTGTTTTTTCTAGAGGAATTTATGTATTTTTACAATCCTTCAAACTTTACATTGATCTGTCCAGCATTTACAAAAACTTAATGTGCAAAATTTGACCTCAAATTTAACGTGTTTACATTCGTGAAATCACAGAATCAAGCATTGGCAATTTTTATTTTGATCTATCAAATTTTATCTTCCAAATTTTGAATTTTTGATGGTAGTTTTGAAAGATGCACTTTTATTTCAGTTTGTTCAATCATTTGGTTTTGTGTCCAACGTAAATTCATAGTTTGAAAATTTTGAACTTGAAATCAAAGTTTCCAAATTGAATTGTACTTCGAAATGCTCTATTATACACATTGTAAATTTAAATTTTTGTAATTAATTTGCTTAAGGGGCAAAATGTGAAAAATTTAACCTCAAATATTGATTCAAAGTTCCACATTTGCTAACATTGAACTTTCAAATTATCAATCTATTTTAAAATGTTTGATTACACATGTTGCGAATTTGAAATTTTCTAACTAATTTACAATAAACTGGTGTTGTTTTGCATAAATTTGTTGGCAATGTAATGGAACATGTCAAAATTTTCTTGGCCATGTTGGAATTTTCTCATTTTTTTATTGTTTAGAACTGTAGGCCAATAAAAATGTTGAAAAAATCGAATTTTTTGAAAAATTTCAAAAAAAATTTTAACAAAAAAAAAAATGATCAAAAAAGACACTTTTTGGTCTTTTTTTACCAATCTTTTAAGTTGGGCTGATGATTGGGGGTATAACTGGATATTGAGGGTGGGTACCAACATTTGGGTATGCATTCAATCAGATTGAGGGGTACCCCAATGCCCTTCCTCAAATACAGGTGTGATAGCATGAGATGATGTGCATGCAACATGATCACCCCTGTTTGGAAATGATTGTTTGAAATATTTGTTTACACTAAGGATAATTTTCCTGTGTAAAATGAGTTATGTCCATCCAGTTCCCCATGATCAGAAACCTTTGCACCCCAAAAATACCAGGAACAGTGCCTCAATCCAAATTTAAAAGAATATTGTTTTGGTCATAAGTATTGTATAACAAATCATATCCTGTGCTCACTCGCTCATCTTGCAGCCTGAAAGCTGTTGTCATGGCTGTTTTTTCATTGAATTTCATCTGCTGATCCAATCTTGATGCAAAAAAATTACATTTGAATGCAGCATTCACCACCGTCCGATGTTTGGACATAACCAGGTAATTCATCTGAAGAATAAAACTTTCACAATAGAACAATATGTAGAAATCATACTGAAACAGAAGTCTCCATGATAAGATTCCCAGGTGGGTAAAGCTAAAAAATTGCAGCAATATGGCAGTCAAATGTCCAATCGAGCTCCATATCCTTAAGGTCTGATTCAGAGATGAATAGGGAAAGTTTTGCAGATGGGAGGGTCTAAAAAGGAGAATTCAAATAAGAGTTACGCTGAGGGTAAACATTTTAAACTTACAAAAAATTACTTTTCTGAAGCCATAAGTATCATATAACAAAATCACAGAATTTTGGGTTTATGGGTACTTTGAACCATGGAATAACTGGATTGAGGCCATATTTCTGAAAAATGCGAAAACCCATTTGAGATTGCACCCTGAAATTTTATTCATTATTTAGTCAATTGGGTCCTTCAGGGTAATATGAACTTTCAATCATACATGCACATAGGGGGTAAGGGGGGGGTAAACCCCATACCAAACACCCTGGCCATCCCCCCCTGGCCAAAAAAAATTGTCTGACACCCCCCTTGAACTTTTTTCAAGACAGCTTTTTGATGATTTTTGTGCATATTTTGTATGAGAAACAGGCTTGCAGAACTTTTTTATGGTTTTTTGCTCACCCACCCTCCTATCCCTTGGAAAAAAGGTCAAGGGATCCTCCCCGCTGGAAAATTCTTGGCCTGCATGTCTGCTTTCAATTCTATAAAAATCAAAGCTGAACATTCAACTTTTTCATTAAACCTCTCTTAGTGACTTTTTGCTGGCCAGTAACCTTGTCAACAGCCAGGTATGTTTTGGCTGTCAAACAGCATATAGCTGTTCCTGTTTATTCTACTTTCAATATATTTGGTGTTCTTTTGGTCTCTTTCGACATAACAAACCAGTTTGGACAAATTCTCTCAAATTCATCCCTTAGCTCTGGTTTTACCAATTCAACAAGGCTAGTTGCTGACAGGGAAAAATATATACTTTCAGTGTCAGTTTGCATGCATTGATAATCAGGTACATTTGTTTTGAAATTGGACAAGATTTTGCACTAACCAAACCATGATATAAATTTTAAAATCTAATTTACATCAAATCTTCTGCAATTTTTCTACCATATCAGAATTATATATGCACCCACTACGTGTACGATCCATGAGCCCTAAGTCCTTCGACCAAACGTGCAAAATTATGCCCTTCTGAGGCATGTTGGATACAATTTCTGCAATTATGGAAACCATGTCGAAACCAATCCCTAGAATGCAAATACCAATGATGTTGTCAGTTGAATGTTGTGGACTTAACTGTCCCCAATTAGAAAGTAATCAGGAAATGATTGATTTTGTATTGCCTCCCTTATCTTTCCCAACATGTTGTGGCCACACCCATGGGGACCAAAAAAATATTTACAAATGCACATTTTGATTTCATATTTATGCAATTTTTATTTTCTACAGATTCCCCAGAAATTATCCTTCACATGTTCAATGATTGAACAATTTGATGTTGTCATCATAAATCTTTTCACTTGCTCGTTTTGATCAAACTATTGAAAATAACATTTTTTCATCACTTTTATGCTACACATTTAATCAATCCATTGTTTAGGAACAAAAAATCTCAATTCTAGAAAAAACTTACTTTTCCTTTGTCCAAGCTCAGCATGATGAACTGCTTGACAAAAATCCATTTTCCATCGGGCAAATGTAAAACAAAATGTTTTGCTGTTAAAGGATCTGTATTTTGTAAAATTTCTGAATTGAAAAAAAGCATGTGGTGATGCAATTTCATTTTTGTTTTTGCTTTTTTACTTTCGCACAGACTGTAGTGAATTTGGATACTTTTGAATAAAATTAAAAATATTAGCTTGTTTGCTGACTTCTCATTTTGAAATAGCAAGACCACATTTTCATTCTGATAGAAACTGAATTCAATTTTCAAAACACCATCCTTAGTTTTAAATAATGTAATTTGTCTATGATTGAAAATTGCAATTGCTATTTTTACACTCAAGAGGGTACACCCCAAATTTTAACTAGGGTGTCCAGAAATTCCCAAAACTTTGGGGGTACCAGAAAGCGCCTAAAAAATGTTAAAATTTACATAAAAAAACCTTTTTTCCCCAGTTTTTAGAGTTGGGGGTTCCTCACATTTGGGTACATAGGGTTCCACTAAGTAGGGGATGTCCAACTCTAATTACAGGTATTCCTGAGACATATATATATATCCATAGAAAACTAACCTGTGTTGGTTGTATTTTCATTTCCAAAATTCTTACTTGTTAATGTCTCGAGAATTTTTCCTTCATTGCCTAATTTTTTGGTGACAATTAAAATTATCTTAAAATGTTGGGTTTATGCCTTTGCCTCCCCAACTAGTTGGACCTCTGAGGCTAAGCATATAAAACATGCACAATAACACATACCTGTAAGAGGTCCGTATAGTTACAAGGGAATGCCCAAATATCTGGGGAGGAGTCTTACAATTGAAAAAAATGAAAAAAACCTGAAAATTTTCCCAAAAAACCTACTTTTTTCGAAATTTTTTTTAGTTGATGGGGGTAGAACATTTGGGTATAGTGTTCAACTAAGTTGGGAGGGTGAACCACAAACTTAGGGGTGGGGGTCTCTTTATGGGTCCACAAAAATCCCAAAGAAGTAAAAAAACTGAAAATTTTCCCAAAAAAGCTACTTTTTTTCCTAGTGGGGAAGGGTTAGTATTTTGACTTTTGGGTGTAGGGTTCAAAGATGTGGTGGGAGTGAACCCAAAATTTCCAGCCAATTTGTCTTGAGGACACTGAGGTTGAATGAATCCTTCATAATGAACAAGCATTTCATGGCACCATTAATGGCTGTTGCATTTTGATGAGTCTTGGTGTAGTTTCAGGACATATTTGCCAATCATCCTTAGTTGGACTAAATTTTACCCTCAAACTCATACAAACAATCCCATCATCTGTTTTCTTTGATAAGATTCTAAAAGCTTCAACTCAAAACGAATTTAATCACCTTTTATTTGAAAATGAAAATGCATTTTCAAAAAACATTTTTGTTCATTTCTCCTCTTGGGAGACTATTCAATGTCAACATTAAATAGTCTCAAATGTTGCTTTCCACGTCAACTTGAATGCAAACCATTGCCTTCAAAATAGAATTTGCTCTCAAGTTTACATGATTGGTTCAATACAATGATAGATGGCCTTATCCCCTTTCATCGCCTTACAATAACTTCTCCAATTTTTGTGACTTCACTGAAAGAGAATATTTTAATTTCAAATAGATTAATCGCAACATTTATCTTTCCAGTTAAAAAAGCACCATTGTTTAAATCTAGATATAATAGCAGTTTTTCAGAAAAGAAAATGACAGGGTTCAGTACAATCTTGAAGTGAATAAAAATAAATTTTACTCTTCCAATTGAATGGATCCAGTCCTTGGCAACCGTACTGGTATTATAATTTGCTTTCCGTGTTGCCCTAACATGCTCGACCAAATTGTATGAGCTTGCTCCCCAACTGAAAAAATTCTCATATGCATGCTACAAGATTTTAAATTGAGCAATTTTTTCTAAATTTATACGGCATTCATGTTGAGCTCTGTACAATCTGCCATGCCGTCTATCCTGCTGGCCTTGTAGGTTTCTCTGAAGGTTGACAAGTTGTTAATGCCAATGTGTAAAATAATGCTGATTGTCGGCAAATTGAGGACGATGTCAACACTTTTTTTAATCAACACAAGATCGGCGCCAGAAACTGCTATCATCGCACAGTGTGGTATCATTATTTTGTCGACCATGCTGTCACTGACCAGCAAGTACTCAAGGTAATCACATTGCCTGATCAGCTGCCAAATTTCGATGAACATATTGTATCCCATTCCATCATAACACAAAATTCAAAAACACAATATTCCAAAATATTTTAGCAATTTTCAGAATAGAAAAAAATTGCCAACACCCTATAACAGAATGAATCAGGCACTAATTCAACAAAGTTACCTTTTCTCTCCTATGCAAATTAGTTAATAAACTGCTAGGCCTTCTATTTCTCCCCATCTTACACCTCCATTCAAATTAGTTTCATCAATACTCAGGTAAAATAAGAAAAAACATGGATAAGCAAAACAGATATGGGTAATGAAATGAAAATCATAACAATAGTTGAGGAACTGAGCAAAATTAGTTGATATTAGAATCAGAAAATAAGGAACAAATAAATTTTTGTACAAAAAAAGTGAACTAATAACTTTTCAGATAGTTCTATAAATTCTTTGTCCTTTATTCACAGCTGTTAACCCTAGAAAAAGTGAAAATTCAATAAAGATTGTTGTCCAGATACTATGATAGCAGTGGGTTTGACATCTGAAAAAGGAACCAAGGATCAATTGTATCGCAAGGAGAAATCCTCAAGCAAAGAGACTAAGAAATGATTTGGTGTGACAAAAAAATTTCATTAGGATGGAACATCTTCATGTATTGTATTTTCCATCTGTTAATCACTTCCCATGTTAGTGACATGAAAAACTCATATAATTTGTCATTAAAATTTCGAAATTTCCCACAATAAGTGCAATATGCAATGCTCCCTGCATTGGGTAATCAATGTTTGAGCTTGGTCTAGGAACTCTGTGATCCAACTACTGTTGGACATTTCCTAGTTATCTCAAATATATTCATGAGTTTTTCAGAAACACCAATTTGTTTACCATTATTTTCCAGGAACTAGGCACTGTACTGCATAATACTGTTCATGAGCTATAATCTAGCTTTTTTTACCTTTAATAGGAAATGTTTATACCAGAATGAGGTGGAGAAGAAGTCCATCCTTTCTTATCCAAAAATCAGAATATGACATAATAGTTGTACAAGCAACACATTCTATCAGGACAATGGAACAAAAAAACAAATATATGTGGTGAAGTGGTGTAATTTTTTTATGTAGATAGAGCCTAATTTTTTAATAGAGCATAATTTTTTCAACTATCCGCAAACTGAAGGGGAACAGCAATTTTTACATTCCCATACAAAATAGATAAAGTTGACATGGATGATCAAGGCTGAAGAATTTTCTCGCAATTGAAAACAAATGAGACAAAATTTATCCTAGCTAGCTTATATGCTTCAGTATCAGAAAAAACAACTCAAATTATGGATGATACCTTTGATGGCCTGAAACTGTTCAACACAAAGGATCTGCCAATGGTGCTTGGAGGTGACATGTGTATAGCATTAGATCCTAAGACAATACAGGAACTGCAGGTTGTACTAAGAAAGAAATTGGTGATCAGTTTAGCTGCATATACAACAGATCATGATCTGATGGATGTTTTTTCATTCGAACATCTTAACCAGCAATGTTTAAAAACACAATAAAAGTAAAATGCCAATTGTATGATTTTTTTGTTTCTAAAATATTGATCAACAAATTTATTAAGTGAGAAAAAGTCAGTACACTACCTTGTGATGATAAAAGTATAACGCTACTCAGTCCTCAGCAAAACTCTGCTTAAAAGTATTCAAGCAACTGAGGAACAAATGGATTTGAGTTATCTTCTTCAAGCAAATAAATATAAAGTCAAAGCAGTATTGCCAGCTATGAGAGAGGTGAAAGGAAAATATGCAATGGAAGGAATGAAAGTCAAATAATTAGTTGATAAATATGGTAAAAGGTATCCTTGAATGACAGCAACAGATACTTGATGAAGATATAACAGAAGACAAAGAAAAGTATTGATACAACGAAAATTAATGAGAGTCCAAGTGATGATCATTTAGCAGTGAATTTTTCGAAGTTGTTCATGGATTGGGTCAAAAATCTACTCATTCCTACTTTGGAATATTCTCTGGAACTGGACAACTGACACCTTCTCCAAGGCATAGTGTTATCACATTCATTCCAGAATTAAGGCAAAAACACAGAATTTTTATAAAATTGTAGACCTATCTCTCTCCTAAATATTGATTACAACAGTTTAGTCAAAGCTCTAGTGAATCGCTGTAAAACATGGCACAAAGAAATTTCAACTCAGAAGAGGACTTAGGCAAGGTTGCCCTATTTCTTCATATCTATTTGTCTGTGCTATAGAAATTATGGAAATCAAACTGAGAGCTTCTAGTATTTACAAAGGTCTACACATAAACAATAGACAACATATAATGCTTAGTCTTTATGCAGAAAGTGTTGTATTGGCAAAAAGTAGTGCCAACATAGAAAGTGCTATGCAAGAAGCAACATTTTTCAATGAGGTGTCAGGAATGAACATTGAACATATTATGTGATAAAACTGTAAGGAATGCATCACCTGCACTTGCACATCATGTAATGTGTTCATACTGTAAGATATGTGTCATTTTAGAGCTTCAAAAAAACAAGTTAACTCAAACATTTTTCAAGTGCATGGTTGACTAGAGGCTACTATTCTCATTCTTCATTTGTCATTTAAATTCAAAAAAAGATAGAAAAAGAGTCAAAGTATGACAAGATAAATAAAATGATGCCAGATAATTATGACAGATACCAAAACTACGAATAGCAAAAATGCAACAAAACACTTGAGCAAAAAATCTCAAATTGTCTCAAAATTGGACTGCCCACATCTCTGTTATCAGCCAGACTAGTGAATTATGGAGTGCCTTTCATTTATCATTCTTTTCAACTGAAGTACTGGAAAAAACACCTTTTCATACAATAACCTGATCAAACTGTCTAAATTTGAGGCATATTGGCACTGCCATTAGGATTCAATCAGAAATTGAAGTTTTTAAAAGATTCGATTACGTGACTTTAGCCTCCCCATTGACCTTATGCAAGCCAGTTATTTCTACATGGTATAGAAATGGTGTGCCAAGCTTTAGAAGGCAGAAAATCTAATCCTACAATCTGTTGTGGTAAGTGTTCTGTTATATTATCAAGTCTGAGATTAAGTCTGGAAATCTGTTTGCTGCAAGCTACTGGACAGTTCGAAGCAGAGTTTTAATAATGAGAAAGCATTTGTAGGCACTGTTAGGACGTTTTAAGGTATCAAGGTATGTGTACTTTTAAGGTATGCGTACTCTTATAAGGTATGTGTACTCATCATTCAAAACATTTGTGTCAAAATTGTGAATCATTACTGGTATCTCAGCCACATATGGTTGAGTTTGGGAGCCATGATGTGATGTTTGATTCTGGCTATCACTTTAGGGAATTGTCCAGTCAGAAACCATGTGCTGATCTTATCCACATTGATAGCAAGTGCCAAGTTTTGCAATGGACATTTATCACCATAATCAGATTTACAATGATCCCACAGTTGGCTCATTGAGATTGAAGATTCTAAACATTTAGAGTTTATGCCAATGTTATATTTTTAGGTGGCAAGAGATTGGATTGATGTGCAAAGGAGAGAAATTTAAGTAGAAATCAGAAAGTATCAAAAATTCAGTCGAAGAAATGGAAACTTTCCAGGGTTCAGCACATGAAATTCAAATGCTTCAGTAAAAAATCGAATATGAATGTATCTTGAATCAGATGTATCTAAATGTCATATTAAATTTACTGGTCAGTTACTTGCCAGTAAAGAAGTGGATCTATCAATTTCACTCTTTTGTATAAAATTTGGGGTATTTTCTCTTGCTTCAAATTTTTTTTGCTTTCTCATAGATTTTTGTGTGTTTTCCACATAAAAATCAATCAGGAAATAAGTGATGATTATAGACATTTTCATTATCATCAGATATTATTGTTGTGAAAAGCAATCACTGTAAAAATGAACGGTCGAATCAACATAAAAAAAGTTGTGTTAAACTTATTACTCAAAAAAGTTGCGTTAATATTGGTCACAATATGATATATGTCATAACAACACAAAAAAATTGCGTTATCGTTACATTATACATGTCATCGTAAATGTTAAATAGGCTTAACACAACTTTTGCTTGCCTAAAAGCTGTATTCTGGCTGCAGGCTAGAACTTTCGGAAACATTTGAAAGGATTAATACTGTACTGTGAGTATTATTGATTATTTTGGACGGCTAACAAGAGACTTTGGAGCCTGAAGCTATTTGCATTCAAAGTTTCATACACACTTCATGTGAATGTGATGGGTGTTTCCTATGAATATGGAAGGAATTATGGCATATTAATTTAGAGAAATGTGTAGAAATAGTGTGGAAAATGTGTGGGAGGCGCTCAGAAGGGTTCATTTTTCGGTAATGTGGAATGGAGTCTAAAACCTGGATATTTTAGACAAAAATTAATTTGACCATCCTTCTTTGCTCTTCAAGAATTATTATTAGTGGAATTACAATCATTATAGGGACATAAATATGGAATCAAGCCAATGAAACTGACATGAGAAGAGTTTTTCAGGGGTCAAAGGCAGATATGAACGGGAAGAATTTTTTGAGGTCGGGGACGTCAGCGTGCCAAAAAACCCATTATGAAAAAATTTTGGATTAATTGAAAATTTTCTGCAGAAAAAACCTGTATTTTTTCAATTTTTTCTTGATTTTAAACAGTCCGGGAGCCTGATTGACTTTTTTCACAGGCCAGGGGGGTATCCAGGGTCTCAGGGCTGGGGGAGAGTTTAGTCGCCCTATACCCCCCCTCTATGTGCATCTATGGTCAAGGGTCAATAGAGGAAAATGTTTGATTTTGCATGGATTTTGGCATAACAATACCCCTTTGGAATGAAAATGCTGCCTTTCTACCAAATTCTATGAGATACTATGATTTTTGAGTGGATTAAGCAAATTTCTTATCAAAAATCGAGTTTTTTGGCCTGCGAAGTAAATGTGAAGAAGGGTTGAGAATCGATTTTGTTCAAAGTCCAGGGAAATTGAGTAAAGTCATGTATGCGTGTGTGCATATGTAGCACCTTTTCAATGTATTGAATGTGAATTTTTGTGGGTCAGTATCATATTTTAGTTTATTTTACTTATTTTTTGGGGTTTGTTCTTGGGGCAAATCAGTTCAGAAGGGCTGCTTCCAGAGAATATCTTAATAATAAGCAGCTCAGCTTATCTTGCCTAATACATGGCAGTGGCAACTTCTGAAAATAATGTGTTAGCATGGCTTATTAGCCATTATTTACGGCCAACAACATTCATTCTTTGGAAAATTTTGAGGAGGGGTCCCGCCTGATCTGGCGATTGTTGTCTAAATCTCATAACTTTATCATATTGAATGATCAAGTTTCTTCCAGAATCATTAACTTTTGTGACATTTGTATCCACAAAATCAAACAAACTCAGTCATTTGCTCCAAAAAAGCTTATTTTAACAAATTCTTCCCTATCCTCAAAGAACTCAAATATGCTTGATGATTCATCTTGGCCAGTAGGCAGAACACGTCATCTCAAAAAGGAAATGGGTCATCATCAACTGATCCCTCCCAAATGTATAATCATGCAGCGTGGGCCGAAAAAAACGAAATCGCTTTAGACCTTAATAACTTTTGAATGGTTGAAGTTATTCAAATGCGGTTTCTTTTGTTAGATACTGTAGCTATCTGGCAAGAAACTCGCAAATTTTGGTTAGTTTACACTGACTGACTGCTTGAAAAAGACTAAAAACCTCAAGTCGGTGCACAAAAAAAACGTTGGTGTGAAATAACGATGTTTCCCCTTTTTTTCAATTTTTTAACTGTTACATACACAACTTTTTAATGAAAAAAAATTTTTTCATGCATTTTTTCTGTCTCATGGAGTTAGTTAGACTACTTCTAATCTGAGGAACATATTTTGATTTTTTTTTCCATTTTTGACTCTGGAAGAGTCATGTTTATAGTCTTCTTGCTGTTACATGTACTAATTTTACTTTATCAACCGTTTTTCTATCAAAAACTGTTCTACAGCATTGACACTTTGCATGCACTTTGCCAGATAGCTACAGTATGCAGTCAAAGAAATCGCATCTGAAAAGCTTCATCGGTTCGAAAGTTATTAAGGTCCAGAGCAGTTTCGTTTTTTTGGCCCACCATGTATAATCAAATGATCTAATGAGTTTAGGTACTCATACTTCAGACCCTCTATATTACATATCATGTTTTGATTTTCGTAGCATTCATTGCAATATTTACTTATTGAATTGTACCATGTCGGATTTCCAGTGCAAACTTTGTGGAATAAGTGTTTTCAGAAGGAATATTTGCCAACACTACCATATTTTTCATCTTACTGAAAGGATTTTTGTTTGTCCTGAAAGCCACTGTTCAATCAAAGTCAAATGCTTAAGACAACTTACATCCCATTTAGAAAATGTTCACTTTAAATCAGATCATCATGTTATCCCGATATTCAATTGCTTCTACTGTTCACTGGTTCATATGGATGACAGTAAAAAATTTTTGTCCATTGGTAAGTTACTGTCTCATTTGAAAAATGTTCATATACGATTAAACGGAGAAAACATCAGTTGTTGTTTTGATAAGTGCAATTTTTGTATGAGTAATGTGGGTACATGATCGAGTCATATGTGCCGCTCACACAATCAGTATAGTGATCATATATCACAAGGTTTTGTGCCCAATGGGAATGAAATTCGCAAGACTTTACAAACTATTGAGACTATAGAAACAAATAGTGGCCATGCTTATCACAATGATTCTCAGCAAACAACATTATCTGCTGAAAGTGTGGAACCAAACGTTATACCAGATAAATTTGGAAAAGCATTAGCATTGTTTTTCTTAGAAATGCAAGTTATCTGGCATGTTCCTGAAACTGCCATACAGGAAATATTCGATATTCCTGGAATTGCATGCCTCATCCACTAACTACTCAAAAGAATATTTACGATCAATCAGCAACACAGATCTAAAAGTTGATTATCCTGATTTGCTATCATCTTCAACAAATTTTCGAAATTTGCTTAGTTCATCCGAAATTATTTCACTAGAAATTCGCCTCATGTCTCCCCAAGTATGACATATGCTTCAATTCCGTCTTGTTTTTGTCATATGTTCATTGCTATATTTTGCAGTTGATATAAACATGGTATCAAAAAATGGCAAGAAATTTTCCATGGCTTATGTACCAATCATTTCTGATCTTACCATTTTGTTCAAAAACACTGATGTTCTCACAAAATTTGATGTGGACAATCCAGGTCAGTCACAATGTGCAACTGTGATTCCACCAGTGGTTTCTTATTTGGGCAGTGGTTGAATTTTGCAGATTCAAAATTGATAGTTTTCCAAAGGGGCATATGTGGACCATGAACTAGAAATAGGGTAGAGTGGCTTAACCAATATTTCATAAACTATTCATTGGAAAAAGGGGAATTTACGAAAACACCATTTTGTGGCTAAAAGCTTAAATCTGATATTTAAAAAAAAGTCAGGTGGGCATTGATCAACTTTTTATATTTCAAGTATAGGTCTGCATGTTGGGAGATGTTTTTTACCTCTCCCATTCCCTTATCCCTACTCTGCTTCTTTAATGGAGTTGATCTGTGCATGCAAGTAATTCCTACTACAAATGACCACTAATATGCTTTAATTAAGGTGAAAAATTTGATTATGTGGACTTCAACAGTGGCAGTTACTCAAAACTAGTAAATTTTAAAACAAATGATCCATATAATCTGTGAATTTCCCTTTACACTGATGATTAGACAGCAGTTAATCCCATAGGAATCTATGCTAGGGGACGAAAAATGTGTGCCTTTTATTACACTATTGGAAATCTGCCTGGGAAATATCAGGGATGTCTCCAATGTATACAATTGTTGGCACTTTGTTCAAGTTCAGCAGTGAAAGCATGTGGACTCGCCCAGATTATGCAAACAATATTGTTGGATCTTGGTATACTGGAAAATGATGGCTCTTTGTTAAAAAACTGAATCGCATCATTTATGGCTGCTGTCTGTCTATGTGCAAATAATCTTGCAGGTAAAATGTAACATTAAACCTAATTGTGAGTATATGGGTTGCTTACTGTTAATCTTTGCAGCTCATGCTGTTGGTGGATTCTGTGAAAGTTTTGCCCCAACAATCTTGCGTGGTTGCCACTTTTGCCTGATCACCAGCTCATGCATGCATGTATAGTGACCCTGTGCTGGTCAGGCACCATATACAAGTAGTTATTGAATTTGATCACGGTGTAATTCTTTTTTGACTGTTTTTAGCTATAGAATTATAATGATATAAACTGACCAAACAATTTTTTTTATCCTGAGCAAGCACAGGAATTCAGGTTACAAAAATTCAGCCATCAATGCTCCTGAATCACAGCCTCATAGACATTTACATAACTTATGTATATAACAAGTTTTAGTATTTTTTAGGATGATCAAGTTGATGCAACTGACTTTGAATTACATTGCCAAGATAATTATGATCAACAGGTTCAAATGATTTCACAAGGTGATGCTTTATGGTCAACCTATAGCATCAAAAATAATTCCCCTCTCAATAGCCTACACTTGGTCCATGTTACGCGAACGCTACCACCAGACCCAACCCATGATCTTTGAGAGGGCATAATTGCCCATGAACTGCAGTTGGCCATTGCACAGTTCATTTGCAAGGGCAAATACATTGATTACGATTTTTTTACAAAGTCGGCTTCGTACGTTTAATTTTAAAGTCAATGATCGATGCAACATAACGGACTTTATACCCCCAGACTTTGCCTCATGGAAAACAATTGGCGGCAATGCAACCAAGAATTTGTATTTGTTACACTTTTTGCCACTAGAGCACTATAGAAAGAAAGACAATATGATTGGGTGAAAATTGATCTCAATCCTAAAAGCTGCATTCCATTCAAATAAAAATACAGGTACCAATAACTAAAATGTAAAAAAATGATTCTATGAGGTGAAATTTCTGTGGCAAACAACTCCTACATGCACTCTTTTCCACAAACTTGTTCTAAGGTGACATGATAGTTAAACCCATAAACTTCATGTTTCAAAAAATCCAAAGTAGTGACTCATAAGATCTAATCATCATATTGCATACACAGGGTTAGTGACTACACCTGACGTTCTAGCAGCCCTGGGTGATTGCCCAGTGCCCCCCATTGCCTACATCACAGCCTTGATGCCTTTGATCTACTTGCCTTTGATGATGAACAAGTGGTATCTGCTTATTTTGATTATCTCACATGGTCTTTGTTTTTAGGATATTGTGTGGCAATGCCTAATGTGCCTGAAACAGGTTGTTGAGTATGTTTATGCTGAACAAATTGATGACATGGAAATTGACACTTTACAATATTTGATACCACAGCATCGGTATTTGTATCGCAATGCATTTCCTGATGCAAGTATGAAGCCTAAACACCATTTTTTGGAACATTATCCAACTTTAATCCGTGCTTTTGGACCATTGGTTCACTTTCAAACAATCTGGTTTGAAGCTAAGCATGTTTTTTTTAAGCGTATCATTCATCAAATCATGAACTTCAAAGCTATTTCAATGACCTTAGCCAAACGTCACCAACTTTGGATGACATATTTGATGACATCAGAGTCATATTTTAAGGAGCAGGTTGCGCTCTCAAACTGCACTTGTATTTTTGGATACTTTATCAATAAGGGAGCAGACTGCTTTTAGTTTAAAGTTTCCAATGATAGACACTATTCAAACAACAAAAGAAGTTGTGATTTTTGGCCAAAGATATCGGCCTGGTATGTGTCTAGTGCATGGTTTTTTTGTAGGCCACCCATGTTTCTGTGAAATAATCCATATTTTCCTGTTGAATGAGGAAATTTTTTTCCTGTGTTCTCATTTTGAATCAGTTTTTTTTTTCAGAACATTTAATGTGCTATCAGTTGTGCTGTGCAAATCAAGTTCATATTTTGAGGCATGAGGATTTAGCTTCTTTCTATCCACTTTATTGTTATAAGGTGAAGGGTGAGAAATGGATTTCACTAAAGTTTAGTGTTTTTGAACAAAAGTTGTATGCTACTATGACTTAGCCTTATCACTCATATCTGATTTCTGGCAATCAGAAAATACTTGTTTATTTTTTAGCCATTCTTCATATTTTATATTGCGTTAGTAATTTAAGCTTGGCCCCAATATGGATTTTGGTGAAAGTCGACAGCACCACTAGCCCCTGGCTCACTTTTGATGGGCCATTTGACTCTGTCAATGCTTTTCAAGTTGCATTGGAAGAAAAGCTCATTATGGATATGGTGGGAACATCTACTCATCTGTGCTCATAGTAAACTGGCAACTAATTTTTCAATATTTAGAGCATGTACAGTATTCAGATTATAGATAACTGTATCCAATAGAGATTTGCTTACTACAGAATATTAGGAATTCTGTTTACTTATTACCTCTGGGGGCCATTAAAAATTTTTGTCAAGTCAGGGCTAACTGTGGCCGTCCGAAAATCTGCAATCCAGTGATTCTAGACAAATGTAGGAATTTCTTACATACTTGAGGGTGATCTGAATGGAAACATAATATTCTTATTTAAGAATAATGTATTGATAATAAAAACTAAATAATCAACAAATTAATAACTACAGACCCCTACCATGGCTGTTTCTTTTCTATTTATACTTTTGAGCTAAGGCCAGGTGATCTTTGATGACCTTTCAGTTTCTAGGCCATAGATTATAGTAGTGCATAATTTATGTATGGTACAGTAATCTGTTTTGGATATTTTTCTGTTTCCTTTTAATTTTAAGAAGGTTATTTCCTGAGTGTTTTCCACTTTTGTGTGGTAAATTTCTTTTCAAGGACCCAGAAGATTATGGGTGATTTAGTTCACATTCCTTTGGTTCAAAATAATCCCATTAATTATTAATGATTCTGTTTTTGGCCTATTTCTTAGGCTCTTCCCCCTAAACCTACAGTATCCAATAATACAGTAACCAAATAACAAAATATTGGTGCATATAATAACAAAAATGTTCTTTTTGTTTTTTTTTTCCTGACACAGAAACAGGGGATAACTGGTGCTGCATTAATTAATTGGTTGTCAGCCATGGCACATTACTCTATTTTCACTCATTTCTTCCCCCACTTTTTCCAGGCGTGACAAGTAATTAACATGATGTTGGTAGTTTATGGGTGAGTATGATTTGAGTTTTCCTCTTTCACAAAAATACCATCTATTGCCATCCTCATGAACATTAATGAAAAATATAGTCATTTTCCTTCCTGAAGTCCTGTATGGAAAAGAGACTGGAATAGTGGAATAAGCTTTTTGTGTATATTGTAGTCACTGAGCATTTCAGCTACTGAAGACTTGTAGATCAATATGCATGGTACTTTTTTTCCAGATTTCTAGTTCAGAAGCATTTATAGGAACCTACTATAATGTCATCAAATCTGAAGAATTAGGATTATCAATTTTTCTTTTAAAAGCGAGGAGGCTTAGTAAGTAGTTTTCTCATCAAAATTTTGGAACAGGAACATCCATCACACTGTGGCATCTTTTTAGCATATTAAGTTTAGTAAATGTTATTTCTAGCTCCCACCAAAATAACAATCATGCCAGCATTGAAGTTTGAAGCATACTGAGATGGTGTGACAGAGTATTATGGAGTTGCTGACATTAACTCCATGATAATGGAAGAAAGTTTATTACATCAAAATTCAAAATAAATCCACAAAACTGACTAGTAGTCGAAAAACATGAGATGGACAAACAGAACCAAATGCTCAGAAAGATTCAGGGGCAAGGCATCCACAAAAAACTAAGAAAAGAGTACAAAAAATTATGAAGGTGTGAGTGCTAATGATGTAATTTTTTTGCCTGGAAATAGGGTAAAGGCATGTTTAGTTGTTTTTATAACACATGACCAGAGAAAAGAGTAAAGTGAAACAAAAAGTGAAAAGGAACCCTACCCACAACAGTTCCATAAAAGAGATTAAAGATCAACAATAACCCTTCAGGCAGCAGCACTACTAAAAGCGGGTAAACTGGGGATCATGGTGGCCCCCGAAGGCGGCCACCATGATCCCCAGTTTACCCACACTGGAACTCAGTTGAAAAGATTAGGCGGTTTGGAGCATGGGAAACTTTTATTCATGGCTGGGGAGCTAACGGTTCAAAAGTTATGAGCACGCTTGGAGAGCATGGTTAAACATAAAAAAACGCATGAATTTTGGAGAAAAATTGAGCGAGGTACAGTAACCCGGTCGTTCCCCGGAGACTTGGATGCACATACATGTACCTGCAGTTAGATTTCGAGTGACTGCCACTGAGAATAGCTGATAAATTTGCATGTCGCACGAAAATAGGGGGCACCTTTGCGAAAGTTGAGAATTTTATTGACGCATTTTCGGTTTTTTGTGGAAGGTTGCTTCCGGTTGTGATTTTGTGTCATGCTATGGTTTATGCAGAATGTGAGCATGAAATCGTGTGTGCAATGCCTTGTTTGACCCTTGACCTCATTTGCATATTGGCCGTTTGTTAGCATGGCTTGCTTATTTGGCTAATTTGCATGTTTATTTGTTCAGATTGAGTTATTAAGACCAGCTGTTCAACTACTAATAATTTGCATAATTATTTTTTAGACATCTATTGGCGCTTATTTTTGGACGATTTTATTTTGGACGATTTTATTTTGGACGGTTTTATTTTGGACGAGTTTATTTTGGACGATTGTTATTTATTGGTCTGTAATGGATGTGGATTTATTGAACCGGGATGTAAGTTGACAAGTTGATTTGATTTTTGAAAATAATACTAGTTCATTATTTGCCTAAATATTATGCAGGTCACAAACCGTGACATTATTTACGTCACTGATGGTGGAATGACCCCGTTGGACATGGCTGGCCAGCTGGCGGCATGGGGATTAGTGCCTGCACAAGGGATGCTGCCCTGCCCAAAATGTGGAAAGACGATGACGTTGGGAGTGGACAACAACCGGTTATTTTCTGCTCACTTGCTCAGATATGTAAAGTAACAATTATTTATATTTCAGGATTGACGGCTTACGGTGGACATGCGACAAGAGGAGTTCTCGGGCGAAGCAAAAGGCGAAGAAATGCAGAAAAACGGTGGAATTTCGGTGAGTAATATACATTTCTGCGGACAGTGACACGGCCTGGGTCAGGGCAGAGTCACTGGTTGGGGCAGATGTCAGACCTTGGTCAGCAGATGTCAGGATGGCCGCCACATGTGGGCAGGGTAATGTCATGGTGAGCGGTCGCCCCAGGTGGGGGATGTTATGGAGGGCACGTCAGGGTCGGGGGAGGTCAGGATGCTCACCCCATGTTGGGGAGGTCACGTCGGGGTCAGGGGAGGTCAGGATGCTCGCCCCATGTTGGGGAGGTCACGTCGAGGTCAGGGGAGGTCAGGATGCTCGCTCCATGTTGGAGAGGTCACCAGGGTAAGGGGGCTCGCCCCACATGGAGGCGGTCACAGCAGTGTCAAGAGGCCACGAATTTTTATATGACACTTAGGCTGAGGCATGTGGCTTGAGGCCCGTAATGGGATGTTGCCACTTCACTGTGGCATGTGCCTATTGCAACACAAGAGTATTTATTGCCGGAGTCAGGCATGTGACTTAGTAAGAGGCCCGTCAGTGGTGTGCCACTTCACTTTGGCATGCCTGTTGCTACACGTTATTATTGGCGGCCGAAGGCGGGAGGCATCCCTCATACACCCAATCCCTGCCAGTCCCAAATTGTAAACTGCTATATTTTTGCCTTATTGTAAACTGCTATATTTTTGCCTTTTCAGGACAGGGACATTTTTCGCCAAATCAAAATTGCCGCTCCATCAAATATTGGGTTTTGCCCATTTTTGGGCTGAAGGTTCAACTTTACGACTTGCCGGCAAGGAATGCCGAATCAGTGACTCCCACACCCTCGTTGATTGGGCGTCATTTTGCCGCGAAGTTGTACTCGATGCCTTCATATTGCATCCCGAAAAGTTGGGCGGCCCAGGAATGGTCGTCGAAATTGACGAATCAAAGTTTGGAAAACGCAAATATCACAGAGGTAAGGCTGTTTTGCTTCAATCGTATACTTTTGTGGAAATCTGTGCATATTGTGTTTGCAGGACATCACGTCGACGGTGTTTGGGTCTTTGGAGGATATGAACGAGGCACTGGTCGTGTTTTCATGGTGCCCGTTGAAGATCGGTCCAGGTCCACCCTCTTACCAATAATCCAGGAGTGGATAAAGCCCGGCACCACGATTCATAGCAACTTATGGAAGGCGTACAACTGCTTGGAGGTACTGTTTAGCTTCATTGGACTATGATACTTCTGAGTTTTACATATTCCCACTTTTTAGGATGAGGGCTTTCACCATCTGTCCGTCAACCATAGCCTCAACTTCAAAGACCCAGAAACCGGCGTTCATACAAATGCCATTGAATCATCCTGGCGTGCCGCAAAAAGTTCCATGCCATCGGGAGGTCGAATAAAAGGTCACATTGCCGGCAACCTCGCCCGATATATGTTTCAAAAAAAGTGCCGCGAAATGAACGTGGACCCGACGTTGGAATTTTTTCGCCTAGCCGGCCAACTTTATGATGCTCGCATTACCGCGTCCGAAGATGAGGAAGATGGCCCTGCTAACGAGAGTGAATTCAGCTCCAGGCGAGATGAACAAGACTCCGACGTCGACGAATTTGGTAACATCATCGCATAAAGTGAGTCTTACTTTAAATACATTTCAGTTACACCTGCTCAATTTTGGTCATTTTTTTGTGAGATGGCAGTAGGATAGTGAGTTTCGGGGCTAGATGCGTGCTTACTGTACACACTGTGACTGTCGCACACCTGGTGCCCAAGTGAGAATTTCCAAAGTGCTTGTTTTTGGCGGTTTCATGGTGTTTGCATCTTCGCACGTGGAATTGAGTATCAGAATTTGTCCCGCACACATGCCCTTTATTTTTGAAAAAAAAATTTGCATAAAATTTATTCAAATTTTTTTTTCTTTCCCGTCCCTTTCCGAGACCCAATTCCACTTCCATTGGATGCGCAACACCATAAAACCCCCAAAAACAGCCGTTTTGGAAATTTTCACTTGGCCACCATGTTCCCCAAATTTTTTCCTAAAAGCACCACTAGTTATGGAAATTTGCTACAAATGGTGCAAACAGATACTTTAAGTTCAAGTCTTTCTTAAAAGGGATGGATATCAATACTGAAGATACTGATGGAAGAGAAGGAAACCTAGGGTGTTGGAGAATCAATTCCTTTGACTCAAGGTTCTCTAATATCATTCTTTTTATTTCTCAAGTTCTTTGTTGTTAAACTATGCCCACTTTTTATTAAGTAAACAAATATGCCAAAACCCTTTGTGTTATACTATTTTTGGCCCAAAAATAAATGGATGGAAAGTTTGTAGTTTGTAGCATACTAGTTGTAGTTGATGTTTGGTGTGGGTTTGCCCTTTTATTCACTCTCTCATTATTTTTAATTAGAAGTTGGTCATGTGGTCAAATACCATGTCCTGTCACTATTTGTTTATGTATTTTGGCATGCTCCACAGGGGATGCTTTATTCTATCCCTCATTACTTGGAGTTTAACAATTAGTAGTTGACACTCCCAGTGCCTGGTCAGCTCTTGTCTTCTGACAGCCTGTTTCCTTTGGATTATGGTAGGGCACCTTAGTCCTAATCGGTTTATTTAGAGGTGCCTGTACACTTCATGTACCAGCTGCATTGTGTTCTGTTGTGCATTTTTCCCTAAACTGTATTTTGTCTCCAATAATAATAATCTAAATTTGACAAATAGCATCCACCATATGAATCCCATTAGCAAACACAGGCATGATCTGGTATGTTGCTTTGCGAGTGATAAAGCATGATCTTCCTTGAAATTCAACTAATGCTGCATGAAGAAAATTTTGTTAACCTTACTTTATCCATCATTTAGGTTTTTTAATATGGTCCTTATTAATTTATTGTAAACCTTTTACATTCCTTTAGGAATGGAAAGAAATTTCAGCTGTTTGCAAGCAGAGATGATTACAAATTTCAGATACTTTCGAACTTGATACTAGAGGCAGCAGAAAGCCAGATGGAACAACAGTCAAAAATCACCAAGTTCAAAGGTGTTTTTAAATTCTCTAAAAGAAATTTATTTAAATAAATTAATTAAGAGGACTCCATGCAAAACCTACATCCTGTTACAAACTACAACCCAAAATAGACAACCTAAAATAGAACCAAAATAGAGAAACAAGTGAAGATAAAAAACCCTCATCAGTTGGAAAGAAGAGCAGTTGATTACATTAGTCGATTCTTCGCTGCTCAACCTTTCGCAAGCTCTCAACCAAATTTTCCCAACTTACTGTAACCTAAGTAAGTAACCTCTTTTAACCATACTCCAACTGAGTATATCAACCAACCTCAACCTGAACCTTCAACTTTTAGAGAACAACCTGTCTCTTCAACCAACCTCAATCATACCAAACCTAAATCCAACAACCTAAGACTGACGCAAGTGCAGAGTTAATCTCTAAAATTAATCGAGTAATTGATTGTAATAAAGTAGTAATTAATTCTTATGATCTTCTTACTGTTTGTCCTATCCAGTGACAACTTGGTGAGACTGGCAGTTATCTAACAACAATTTTTCGAACATAAACCACTTTTCCATTTATTAACCACACCAGAGAAACTTGGCGAGCTTAACCTTCAATCTTTTCCATAACCAAACAACCTACTTAACATAACTGGGAGAACCTTTCCCATATCGACTAAACCATTATTTCTATTTTCTTTGAACAAAAACCACATAAACCATGGAAACATAGACTTTTCCTAACCTAATAAAGAGAATGTTTTTAAAAACCTGCTACTTTCATATTCTCATCTTTTATCCACTGAACCAGTTGTCTGTTTTCGAGAATTTTTTTCTTTAGGGGCAGCAACTACTATCCAATATATAGAGTCACAGCTTTTTAGAAGGCAA
Organism: Romanomermis culicivorax; assembly: GCA_963922205.1. NCBI lineage: Eukaryota > Metazoa > Nematoda > Enoplea > Mermithida > Mermithidae > Romanomermis > Romanomermis culicivorax. Next base: position 246,726 of record CAWUHX010000296.1, on the reverse strand, counting down.
CTGAACACTTCCTTTCCTAATATTAATGCAGTTTTAACCCCTTTTGAAGGTCACAACCATACCAACATGCAAACATCATCCAAGGATAACCAGCACTGTAACTGGCATAACCAGAACTACTGCCACCAACAACCAGCGGTCCAAAAACTAGTGCAGGCCCTGCTGCACAACAACAGCTATCCAACCAGCAACCGCTGCAACAGTGGAACCAACATCAATGCCCTCAAAACTTGACAAAAACCCAAGCATACCGTTTTTGTCCACTGTGGAACCACACTTCACAGAAATGCAGGCACAACCCAGCCAACATAAACTGCTGCACCATCTGTGGCACCACTGGTGACAATTAGGCCACCTGCCATATGCCTTGCAACAACTGCAGCTACACTGGCCACAAAACCACACACTGCAGAAAGTGGCCAAGTAATGCAACATTTTTCACTAGAAATCAACCCGCTATTTTTTCTAGAACCAACCAACCAAACCAAAACTGGGTAAACTCTAATGGAGTCCATGAACCACTATCCTTGAACATTTTGGATACAGATGATGATGGCCTTTTTACCCATAGCCTGTTTAACCAACAACCACCCAATCATGTTTTTTCCATAGGGTGCTCATGCTTTAAATGTCCAGAATGTTGGGCATTGGTAACATCCAACTAAGCAACATCAAAACTGATGCCCCCACTAACCAAAGGAGCCTGACCAGCAACACCAGAATGGTCACCAACAGCAGCAACAACCATAGGGAAAACAGAAACTGAACCTCTGACCACAAACGATGAACCAGTGGACTAGATGCTGCTCCAACCACCAGCGGCAGAAGAAGTGGTCATGAGCATGGCTGAAGGAAATGCTGTACTGGGCATGCCACACTTGGAACAACCAACCTCCTGGGCTGCTGAATGTTGTAGCCTTGAGAAACATCGGCTCAGCCTGGTCACCCTAGAGATTGACCTGGACACTGCGGCAGATCACAAAAAACTGGATCTGGAGCAGCAAATTCAACAGCTTGCGTTCTCAAACTGATTTATTTTTCTTTCGAAACCTCTATCTAAATGATCCTTGACTGATTCAGACAGAAGTATATCCATGTCTCCGTGATTCAATATTCTTTCATCCGATTTGTTGTCCATTTTCTTCATTAGTCCCCATCATCATCATGATGAGTTTGGATGACTGAGTTTATCAATGATGTGGGAATTACGATTTTATGAATATCATTCTAGATTTGATATAATATGTTATTTTTGAGCAGATAAGTTGGAAAAGAATTACATTTCTTCTCTTTCTTCACCAAATGATGTGATTATTAGTATCAAGAGTTCGTCATTTCTCTGCAAATTTTCCAAGTCAATTTGTTCTTCAGAGATGGGGTTGATGTTGAACTGATATTGTTTTGTTTCTTGTGGACATGCAATGTCATCAATTTCTATATCAAACACAGGTTTAGCTGTTGGATCAGGAAATCTTGACAATGTGTCTGCCTTGGAATTAGTGTGTCCTTTTCTGGGCTTAGTGTTCAATTTTGTACCTGCTAATGCTAGTCCCCAGCGAATTATATGTCAATTAGGGTTTGATTTTTCCAAAACTGACTTTACAGCCATATGATCAGTTTGAATGGTAACTTCTTGTTGATAAAGATATGGGCGGAAATGCTTTACAAATTCTATGACTGCTAAAGTTTCAAGTTCAGTGATCGGATAATTTTTCTCTGCTGGTGTCAAAGTTCTGTTTGCAAGAGCAACAGAGTGCTTGTTAGTATCAGAACCAATTTGAGTGAGAACTGCTCCTATACCTTTTTTGGATGCATCAGTTTGTAGAATAAATGGTTTTGTGAAATCCCGATGGTTCAGAATTAGCGGATTAATTAGTTTACTTTTCAGGTTTTGGAAAGCTGTCGTTTGTCTTTCCCCCCATGCAAATTCTGCATTCTTTTTCAAGAGTTCAATTAAAGGTTGGGAGATTTGAGCACAGTTTGGTATAAACTTTCTATAATACGATATAAGACCTAAGAATGATTTACTTCTTTTACCATTCTGGGTGTCTGAATAATTTTTACAGCTTGGATTTTTGAGTCATCTGAGCTAATGCCTTTAGCTGACATTTTGTAACTGAGATATTTGACTTCTTTGAAGCTAAATTTACATTTGTTAAGATGTAATTTCATTCCACCTTGCTGTAAACGATCCAAAACTGCTTTGAGTCGGGAAAGCATTTGATCGTGTGATTTGGCAAATATGAGAATGTTGTCGAGGTAGACTAGACATGTGGACCATTGTAAACTAGATAAAAGTAGGTCCATTAACCTCTGAAAGGTCGCAGGTGCATTACACAAACCGAACGGTAGGTAATTAAATTCATATAGACCAATCAGTGTCAAAAATGCTGTTTTTTCTTGGTCCTGAGGTGCGACAGGAATGGACCAATACGCATTGGCTTGGTCTAGGGTTGTAAAGTACAACATGCTGTTTAGTGTGTCTAGGATGTCGTCGATTCTTGGTAAGGAGTACACATCATTTTTTGTCACTTCATTTAAGCCACAAAATCAATGCATAATCAGTATCCACCATCTTTCTTTGGTACCAAAACTGAGTTGGTAGACCATGGTGAAGTACTTTTTTGGATGATATGTTTAGCTTCCATGGCTTTTACTTCATTTGTGATAATTTTTTTCTCCTTTGGATATGTTCGGAAAGGATACTTTCTGATAGGTTTGTGATCAGCAGTGTTCATTTCATGTTGAACTAATGTAGTTTTTCCCCTGTCTTTCTCATCAAATGCATATAAATGAGGATAGTGCAATAGTAAGTCAAAAAGTTTGTTTTTGTCTGGTTCATTCGAGTGAAGTGAAACATTACAATTTTTCTATATCCATTCATGAGTAATGAGTTGGGAATCATGTTCGAAATTTGAACTTTCAACAGTGTTTATGCTATGATTTGAGGGAGATTGATTGGCAAAACATTTTATATCACAAATTTTCATGCCTGAGTAAAGCTTAATCGTATAAGGATTCAAAATAATAACATGAATGGGGATGCGATTATTGGTGATCTTACCAATAGATGAGGCAAAATAGATATTTTCGAACTTTTCTCCCATAAGTTTTGGTTGAAAAACGATGTCATTTAACGTTTTTGCAGATGGTGTGAGAACCATAGCAGAAATGCTATTCACTGATCGTGGATGGAGGCACATTGTGTCATCAATGAATAATGCACTTACATTTGATGGAGAATTAAAATTCATACCTTCACAAAGAATTTGACAATTTTTGGATCAGATAAAAGAATTTTCCCAATTGAATTCAATGCTTCTAAATCGATTAAGAAAATTTGTACCTAAGATCAAGTATGCCATACAATTTTCTTGTATTTGAACAAGGAGAGTTTCTGAAATGTCATAAGTTGAAATTGTAAGGAAAACTGATCCACTAAGCTTAATGGGACTTTCATTAGCTGCTATAGGACGAGCACTTGTTGTTGGGATTCTTAAGTTTGGTATTTTTTTGACAATATCAGCATCAATGATTGAGTAGACAGCTCCTGTATCAATTAATGCATCTACTGTAAGTTGATCATTGATGGTAATGTTCATGTATGGTGTTCTTTTCTGTGAATTTATGCAAAGATTTATTGATTCCTCTGTATCTACCTTATTTTTAACTTTGTTGAAATGAACATTAAATTTGGATGAAGAAGGATGTTCTATTTTATTTTTTGTTTTTGTTTGGATTTTGGACATTTCTAAAAGAGCTCAGCCAAAAGAAATAGGTGGTTCAGAAGAACAACTGTTTTGGAGTCTAGCTTTTCTTTTAGCTATATACCAAATAAGAAAAACGTATGCTAAATAACATATAGCTAGAATGATGAGAAGAACGACTATGCTATTTAATATAAGTTGAAGCGATCCTTTGATCAAATTAGGAAAAATATTTGACAATATGTCACCTTCTATTTTAAGAACATGTTCATAAGATTGGCCTATTCCTTGTACAGCAGTTTTAACACCTGTTCCTGCACCTGATAAGGTACTGTATATCACATCAGGCTGCATGGAAAGAGCTGATGTATAATCAACAACATTGTTCAAAATAGCTTCTAGTTTTTGTGTTTTGGATAGATATTGGCGCAAAAATGCAAAATTTGTCAGAGCTAAAGCAAATTTATTATGAAAAATAGATGGGGGTATCGAACCCAAACATTTTATGGTGGCCTTTCCATAGTAATTCCACTGGAACATAGCTAACGTGAATAGGTCCAGTTTTAGTGGTTCATTTTGTGTTTTTCTTGAAGTAGACACATTTTGATGAGCACAATCAACAGTTGGGCTAAATTCCGTTGGGTCTATTCCACCGGGGTCACAAACATAGTATAGTTGTCAACAAGAACGGGTAGATATTTATAACACGTGGAATCGATTTTATGGTCATCATAAATTTTTCAAACTTCCACTTTCTTGCAAGAACATACTGTGAAAATTTCCCGGAAGAGTCAGCTGTTATGTCCTGTCTTTGCCGCAAAGCACAGATTCCAAGAGTAGGGTCAAACAAGAGCATTTGCCAAATTAAATCCAAATATTTGTGAGCATAGTTGCACATTTCTAGCCAGACATATCGGAAATTTTGTTTTTCATTTTCAATAATTTTATGCTCGAGATAATTGAGCTTTGCATTGATTGTATCCAGAGAGAAATTTTGTATTTTTTCGTCATGTTCATTCATGTTATAACCATTTTTAATTATGATAACAAATCCTTGATAAATATATATGGCATTAGCTAGTTCCGGGCAATTTTTGTAAGCTGATTTGAGCTTAAAAGCTCCTTGTAGTTGGTCGATAATGATATACTTGCCACTGATTTTAGCCATATAGGTATTTTTCAGAACTACTGGACAAATGTGTGTAAAGATTTGATGATTGTACTTTTCTGATTGGTACATTGTCCTGCATTAGGTACACAACCACCGAAATCACCAAGGTCACTGGATAGGAGCTTACCATCCCAGGTGGCTATTTGACCTTCCTCTATGAAAAAATTTTCGATAGTTTGACAAAAATCTCTACAACACCAAGAAAAATTTATGGTTAAAGACTGATTGGTGGACCACAATCCATTATGCATTTTCACAAGCACTTTGTTATGATAGGTCTTACTTTTTACTGCATTCATGCATTGTAGTGGATTGACATGAGTTGTGGAAATCTGATCAACAACAATGCCTTTTGATCCAAAGAATCCCATATTTGTGCATATGAGACGATTTCTAACAAAACATTTAAAAGCTTTTGTAAGGATTGGTTTACTTCTGGAGGTATAGACTGTGACGTTGAGAGAGTATGGCTTTAAAATGTTGGTAGGAGGTTTGCAAGTTATGTTTCTAGGAATTTCGAGGGCATGACCAGTTTTTGATGCACCACATATTTGATATTCTTTACTAAACATCGGCGTTACAAAAATTGAAGTTAAGAATATGATACTGCTAATATGAAAAAATAAATTATTTTATCACTGCAAATGTTGAGGAGTGTGGTTTTAGAATTGCAAATGCACTTTGCTTCATCATGGTTAACAAACGATTCCAGATAACCTTTAAGCTTTGAAATAGGGAATACATTTAAAATGATGCAAGACAAGAAGAAACAGGTTTGATCTTACTGGTTATGACTTGAGCTAGTTGCAGTGTTATACTCGACGCATGCTTTTCGAGTTTCTCTTTAATAATCGGATCATCTTCCTGCTCACATTCCATTTCAATGGTGTTAAGAGCCTATGTGAGTTTGTCAATAGACAATTGATGCTCATCAATTTGTGGTGTTTTCCGACGATCAGTGTTCATGATTGTTTCAATTGGATATTTTTGTGGTGGTTGGTCAACTTGTTGAATGATCAATTGTGCAGTATTGGTCTGCGGTTTGTCCGAATCATTTTTTGTACCATGTTGTGGACAATATTTGCATGTACAAAATGGATCTAAATTGCAATTTACAAATGCATTTGATATTTCATTTGACATGGGTTCTGGATAAAAAATAGCTAAATTTTCATCTTCCAGATCAAGAAAACAGTAGTATTTTGATGTAAATTTCTCCTTTGATTTCTAGGATATTGAGTATTGGATGAAAAATTGTTTCATGCTGGGTTTGGCCCATGAAAATTGAAGTTACTGTTTCTGTTGTACGAAGATTGCTTGTTACCTTTTCTTTTGGACATAAAACAGGCGGAGGTCTTATGACCTGTTCATCTGCAATTTCTACATGGCAAAATACATTAATTAGCCATGTGGCCAATTCCGTTGCAAATAGCACATTTTCTAGTTTGGAATTGATTTTGATCATGGCTGTTGCGTTTTGGGCAATTTTCGGTAATATGGATATTGGTTTTTCACACTTTACAATACTGTCGTTGATGATTGAAATTTGCCGCTTTTATTTGATACTGGAGCTCGTGTAGTTGACATTTAACTTTTTGATCTTGAATGCCTAAAGAACATATTGTATTGTTATTTGATGTGCGACCACTATAGTTATCTCCTCTCATAAGCTGGGATTCCATATAACAAGCCGATTTACATGCTTCTGAAAGACTGGAAAATTCCCTGAATTCTATAACTTCACATATATGATTTTTCAAGCCACATAAGAAGATAGGTTTGATGATGGTTTGCATTCTTGCATCAAGGTTTGGATATGCAGTGCATGCTAATTTTTGAAGTGCATCAAGATATTCAAGTACACTTTCATTAAAAGGCTGGTTACAATCATAGATGATTTGCTGATGGACATCAGAATCTCTGCCATCTGGGTAAATTACTACGAGTTCCTGCTTAAACTAATCATAGGTGGTTGGAGGATTATTATGACGTTTTAATTCCCTAAAGGAACCCAGGACTTTGAGAACTCATAAGAGGACATACCTTTAACATAACGAGGGGCATAGGACATAAGAGGACATAACATGTAACATAAGACGGGTTATTTCTTATACCCTTGTATGTCCTATGATCCAATTTATGTCCTCTTATGTCCTCAGAGTGAGACATAGTGGCATAATTGACTGCAGTATGAGTTGAGGACTTTTGAGGACATAACATGGAACATAAGAGTCATAATGCCTTATGTCCTCTTATGTCCTACAATCCACCGTATAACCTCTTATGACCCAAAATGTTATGATCTGTCTTGTTACCTTGTATGCCCTCTGTACTCTTTTTCTTATGTCCTCTTGATCTCAACCTTGTAACCCATGGTATAACCTCTTATGTCACAATTTTTTTTTATTGAAAAATTGATGAAAAGTGCTAGAAAACATTGTCTTCTTCTCTTTTCAAGAATTCGGCATGTGATAAACTGCAAAATGAAGGAAGACAAGAGAAAATTGGCAACACTTGAAAGACGTTTTTACTGTATTTTAGTTATGTTCAAATCCAGTGTCTGCTTCACAGGCAAACAAAGCAGGCTTGTATTTTGTTTATTGTACTTACCAGTAAGCAATAGACCTTATTACTGTACAATGTGAAAACAATCAATATTCCATCTTTGAATTTTGATTCCTAGCTTGATAGGAATCAAATTTCCATTATTTATATTTTACAATCACCGTTTTTTTCCTCAAAATGGCCTTTTGAGGAAAGAAAATTTTGAAATGAGGAAAGAAATTTTGGACATGGTTCTCACTGAGGAAAAAAATTTTTTGGGAAGTCCAGTCACTGTTTATTTTTCCCCAAAATGGGGTTTTTGGGGAAAAAAATTTTGGAAATGAGAAAAAAATTTTGGGCTCTTTCCCCAAATGGGGAAAATTTTTTTGGAAAATCCAGTACTGGAAGTGCGTTTTTAGACGTCCAAAAACGTAAAATGGTGAAAAATTTTCGGCGCTCCGCACCGATAATCAATTTTATACCATCTTCCTATTACTTTTTCATGGCGGCGCGATTGAAACGGACTATGTTTCTTTCATTCTAAGTTATTCTCTCCCAAATACTTTTGTTTCAAGGACCTAAAGAGCTAAAAAACAAACTTCAGGCCCTTGTTTCATTAAGAAACTTATTGAGTCATGCGTTTTCACAATATGTCCACTGTGTATTCTTTTTTGTCTCTCCCGAAACAAATCATTGGCGATCTTTTGATCGTTTTCGTGTCTCTACTAATCATCATTAACTAAATTACCGTGTTTTACTGAGTTTTGTCGCGGAAAAAGTCAAAAATTTTTCCGGCGCTCCGCGCCGCTTTCCTTATATCCTACTATAAGTTGTGGGCTTCAAAATTTATCCTGACTGTTTCAAAATGTATCTGTTTTGGTAAAAAGTCAAAAATGCATTCAAAACGCATTTTTTATGCAAAAAAACGTAAAAAATGAACTTTTGAGAATAGGGAAAAAAATTTTGGCTTTTTTCCCCATTTGGGGAAAGGGTCCGCGGGAAAAAAAAACAGTGAGTCCAGTGCTGGAAATGCGTTTTTAGACGCCCAGCCAGAAGCATAAAATCATGAAAAATTTTCGGCGCTCCGCGCCGATAATCAATTTCATACTATTTTTATTACTTTGTCATGGCAGCGCGACTGAAACCGACTTTATTTCTTTCATTCAACGTTTACAGTTTTGTGACATCATCAATTCACCACTCACCAAAACGGACTAAAAAGTGGGGACTTTTTGCCCAAATGACATTCTTACTATCATTGCCGCATGGTATTTTAATGATTGAGTTCGGTGTATGTGGTGCAATGCTTAACCTGTTTTCCATTTTGTTAATTTTATATAAAAATTCACAGATCAATAAGTGTAATGCACACTATGCTACATCGATCACTATATGATATGATTGCTACAAGCTTACATGTATCAGCTCAATTGGGTCTGGGGAGGGGTGGTTATTTTTTCAACATCATTTATGCCAAAAGAATGTTAAATTTAAGAAGTCTCGACTTCTCAAGTTTTTCAAAACTGTCACAAATTGTACCCAAAAGACAAAGTTTTGCAGATTTTGGTAAGAAACTCATAAGAATGGGCAGTATTGGCGCGGAGCACCGAAAAATCTTGATATTTTTACTAATTTTGACCTGTAAGACCTCAGGTCGGTTGGGGGGGGGGGGGGGTAAATCCGAAATTCGGGGGGGGGGGGTCCCAACTTTTCCAAAATCCTGGGGGGGTCAAAAAACGTCGAAAAAAAGGCCAATTTTTCGAAAATTTTCCGAAAAATTCCGAAAATTTTCCCAAAAAAATGCCCAAAAAAGGCCATTTTTTGGGAAATTTTTCGAGTTGGGGGGGGGGGGGGGTTGGGGGGGTACCCGAGGCTGGGGGGGGGTACCAACATTTGCCTACTGGGTCCGGTCCAGCTGGGGGGGGGGTCCCCCCAACCCCCCCAATTACAGGTATGATTTTGAGCCAAAATTGATTTTTTTGGTGAAAATTTTGACATTTTACTGAGGAGATTGTCAGCCTGAGAGGGGCTTCGAATCCTAGCTATATGGCTAACCCTTTGATTGGGGTCGGCATCTTGAGCACAAAATTATGATTGGCGGTCTTTTTTTGACTTTTTGTTTAAATTGTTGAGCATGTGATCAGGTCATTGTAATGTAACACAATTCAGTTGCAACTTGGTGCTTTACTGTTCACCAAATTGTTTATTTAGGAAATTTGACCGTTATAATAATTGGGAAGCAAAGATGACGCCACCCAAGAAATCTAATAGGATAGAGAATAAAAAGCGGAAGATAATGGAAGGAGAGGGTAAAGACGTACATAATTAATATTAATTAAATTGAGCAAAGATTATTTTGCTAATGCAGGCTTTGAACATCTCTGTAACAGGTCAGACAGTCTGAACAGACGGAGGAGGTATATAGTACACTGAAAAAAATTTGGTGCAATGATAATTTTGGGCACAAATGCCTGACAGGCACATCTTGTTAAATTTACAGAGCTGGGGGTGATGTTAGGCGTGCAGCAAGGTGGAGGTAGTTGTGTGGGTGGGTTATGGTGTGCCCCCTGTGAAAATTTTCGAGTGAAAAATTTTGCTTTCATTTACCAAAATCATGAATTGGTAGACGTTCTAGAGAAAATAAAATCTCAGTTTTATGGGAAATCCCGGTGAGAGTATGGGTGATGCCCCCCCTTGAGTTTCAATGCTGAATACACTTTTGCACATTTAGAATTGGAAATTTCGTCAAAACGTTATATGATATGTGTTGGTCGCAAGGACAAAAAAGCTTTTTGGTTGGAAACTACGGACAAAAGAGCTTTCCCAGCATCTGAGGAACATTTGCTGTCAACATTAAGTGAACGGTATCAACTTTCGACTGGGTCAAAAATTAGTTTATATTGGGCATCTGATTTGAAAGGCAAGCCAGAGTTGGTCACTGCCATATTTTTTAAATATGGTAAGGCAACCCACGTCTCAAGCTTTCATTTTAGTGGTTTTTTAGCATGTTTTGCATTTGCACTTTAATTGTACTATTGGATCAATTTCTTGGACATTTTCCAGCAGAATCAAAGGAGCGTGCTCAACGGTTTGTTGACAGGCTTGCTTTAGGACTTGATCAGTTTGATGCGCAAAGTACAAGTTTAAGTGCAGACACTGCATCAATTGTCAAAGCGTGTGATCAATATATATTGGATACTGATCAAGTAACATCTGATCAAGAATTGAGTGATTCTGAGGACAGTGATGGAGAAAATGATGAGCAAAATGAACACCAATTTAAAAAGGCCAAAAGTGTAGTGTCCAGTCGCAAGAATGATGCCAATATTTTGCGGGAGATTGCCAATCATAGTCGATCTGCCACACCTTTAACAGAAGATCGGCTTATTGCAATATTAAATCAATTCAAGCTCTCATTTAAGCAAGAGCTGATATCGGATCTACTTGGTGCACTCAATTCTGATAAGAGCAGAGCAGAAGGTGGTCAAGTGGCTCAATTGTCCAAAGTTTTTGATGAAAAGTGCAGTGGCATGATGAAAAGTGTGTCGAAAGATTTTAAAAAGCTTAATGAATTACTTGATGTAAGGGTCTTTATAGAAGTGCACTTTTGGTCAGGATAGGGCAGAATGTTTTCCCACTAGCTCTGAATTTAGCCATAGTTGTTGTACAATTTTCTGGTACCTCAGTCCTAGAGAATTTTAGTTAACATGTGTGTGTTTGTGTGTGTTGGATATTTAGTTGCAAATTCTTCCTATTTCAGCCATCCAAATTGACGTTGGATATTGTCAAACAAAAATCGTGCTTATACAATGGTAGTACTGAAATTTTGCTTGAATGGACAACAAAAAAGACGTGTATAACAGCCGAAGTGAATCGTACGTACGCCAAATTTGGTGAAAAACCAAACAAGTTTTTCACTGAAATCGTTCATCAAATGTACGGGGACTTGTTGTGCAACTTCAAAATGGAAATTCAACGATTGTATGATGATTCCCATCGAACCACTCGTCGACCATTGGATAAGTTTGATGTCACAGGCTTTAATGTTATTAATCGTAAGATTTTTATTGGAATTATCTCATAATGATTATATTCTAATAATTCCTTTTGTAACATCTGATTCCCATCAGATGTTATAAGTTTCATAGAGTTAGTGTAACGTTGAATAGGTATTGCAAAAGCACAAACATTTAAAACTGTGAACTAATAAGTTAGCTTAGTGTAAACTGAAGAAATAGAAATGTTATGATAGATGCAGTGAAAATGTGGTAACATTTTAAGGGAAAGAACATGTGGATGCAATTTTAAAATTCGGGCATCCCCTTTCTGTTAATTTTTTTTTTGTTTTTTTTTTCAATCACTTTTCCTTTCTTATTCTTTGTTTTCCCTTTCATTTCTCTATCTACTCGTGCATAGCTATCTTCTGCATCTTTTTCCAGTCTATGTTTCTAGCATTTAATCTTTCTTTCATTTCTTTGTATTTATATATTTATATCATTATTTCCTATTTCCTTTTTTCTCTTTTCGATCTTGATTTGCTTTTCGTTTTCTCGTTTCAACTTCCTGTCTCGAATTAAGTTATGGTTTTATGTCCGGGTGTCTTCCCAATGGTAGTATGTACAATTCATAAGTCTGGTTCATGGTTTTTGCATTAAATCTTACTCGAAGTTTTTTTATTTTATTGTAGCAAAGCCAACATTGACTGTCTACTATTGGGTTATCTTCGGGATGGCGTCAAGATTCAGGAAGAAGATGATGATGACAGTATTGAAGAGGTAAATGTTTTAGCATTTCTTACATACTAACTTGTACCATATAATCAGTTCTTGCTTTATTTTTTAGGCTTTGAAAATGTACGAAAAATTGAGAACTCGGCCGGAGCTTACGGATAAAAAGAAGTCAAAAACGGGTGTCACGTTGAGCAAGAATGCACAAAAAACTGGTGGTGGTAAGTCAAACATCATTATAATTTATGTATCACGTTTGTTTATGGGTTGCTCAATTCAGAATCTTCGTTGAATGGATCTTTGGACCATACGAATGGATCATTGGACCAATCGAATGGATTATTGGACCGAATGGACGAATCTCTGTACGATGAAATGGACTCGTAGCAAGTTGTATTTTGGAAAAATTTTTTTTTGTTACCAAATCTCATTTAAATTCTCATTATCGCGGCCGGTGCATTGTTATGGAGCTTAAACTCATGTCGTATGATGTATTTTGTTTTATAGATGAAAATTTTATTTGTGCCAATAAAATCATGATCATTGAGGAAATTGCAGATCATAAAAAGTTCATAAGAGGAATCCCTGGGAACGTAATATGTGCCATAAGAGGATGAAAAAAGGAGGTAAATTAGGCTATAAAAGGAGTCTAGAGGCTATAATTTTTGATCATAAGAGGACTTTGAGGCAATAATGTAGGTAATAAGAGGACTTAAAAGGACATAAATTGTGACATAATGAGGATGAAAAAGGACATAAAATTCCCATTCTAATTATGTAATTTTATGTTACAAATTATCCCCTTTTTTATGACCTCTTATATTCCCTCAAAGTCCTGGGAAGCTTGGGCCGCACCTGATAAGTTTGCTTCAAGATAGGTTTTTTTGTATACATCATCTGTGTCCTGTTCCAATTTTTCGAACCAGTCTGACAAATTTTAACCCAAAGGTGCCGAAAAACATTTCGGGGGGCTCAGAGGCAAGATAAGATTAAATTGCATGTTCCTTCTTACTTCTTCAGTCTTGTCCACCAGATTTAGAGTTTCAAGAACCTGTGTGAGATTGGCAATTTTTCTATCTGTATCAGATAATTGTGCGTCATCTAGCCTAGTACAAAGATCATTCATTCTTTGATCAATGGGTGCTAAGATATTTTTTAAGGTTTGATTAATAGTCAGTTCTAACACATTCGGGTCAATTGCCATGTTAGAAAAATTTTGATCTTCAGTGGTAGATACAACTGACTTTCTTGCACTATGAATTATGTTTTTGTACTGTTCACTTAAGGATAAGTTTGGATCAGATAAAGGTTGATTTCTTAAACGTTTGAGCTTGATTTTGGTTTATCCACACTTGAATTTTACAGAAAAAATGAAAATTATAATTTACAAACCACAAAAATTTAATTTTCTTATTTTTTTGAAAATTGAGCAAATGACAGATTGAAAAATGAAGATTTTTGGGATTTTCATTAAATAAACTAACAATTTAAAAAACTACTTTTCTGTGCGTAAAACAACGTGATGCCATAATTGCTCGATAAAGCTATATCCAAATGTTCAACGGCTAACTTTAGAAATTTAGATTAACAAATTACGAAATTAACAAATTACGAAATTTAGATTAACAAATTACGAGGGCATGTGTCAGAGATTTTCGAAGTTTGGGTGTCTGTAATTCTAACAACGTTTTGAATTCACTCAGGGAAACCATAAAATTACGAAAAAATCGATCGTCCTTCAAAAAGATAAGGGTCTGGAAAGTTGTAGAGAAGAGATTGTTAGAAGGCGTTCTAGATTAAAATCAGAAACACAAAGACGTTTTGATCAGGATCACCATAACATAATTAAGGTAACAGTAAGAGCCATTTTCAATAAATTACGTTCATTCGACAAAACATCGTCCATGGCCTTTCCATAAAACTTATTTTTTGTGATGAGGAATATAAGCAATTATTCCCCCAATCCCTAAACAATAAAAATTCTGATCTCCAACAATTTTTTTGTTTGTACGACACCATGCAAAATTTGTACGACAATGCACAAAATTTTTCCGAGAGAGGACAGTTTTGGAAAAAAGTTTGTTTGCCTCTTAAACCATGTACTTCTTAGTAAAAACGTCATTTTTCCACATTTCTCAATATCAAAAAATCAAGTATTTTTTGCTTGAAATGAAGCATTTGTCCACATTTGGCAATGAATAAAATTTCATGTTGTAAAGAAGAATCATTTTTAGATAAAGTTCACTGTAGTTTTATTATGACAAATTGTTTTCTTATTTTTGTTATTTCTAGATGATATTTGTGATCCTGTCACTGGTTCCTAACACTGCCATTCCCCAAAAATGCATCTGTCAACTATTTATTATAGCAAATGCTACCTAGTCCAGCTATCTTCCGAAAATATCCAATCCAATGTCGTCTTCTCATGTAACCATAATGAAACCTAGCTAAATTTTACCACACCTTAATTACCCTAATCCTCTACCATAAAACCTCCTCCATATAACCTAACATTACCAGTTTTCTATAAATATCAATCTTCTGATATTAATTTTTAGAGTGCATTTTGTTACCCTTAAAATTTCGTGATTTGTTAATCTAAATTTCTAAAGTTCGCCGTTGAACATTTGGATATACCTTTATCGAGCAATTATGGCATCACGTTTGTTTTACGCACAGAAAAGTAGTTTTTTAAATTTTTGTGGTTTGTAAATTATAATTTTCATTTTTTCTGTAAAATTCAAGTGTGGATAAACCAAAATCAAGCTCGAAACGTTTAAGAAATCAACCATTATCTGATCCAAACTTATCCTTAAGTGAACAGTACAAAAACATAATTCATAGTGCAAGAAAGTCTGTTGTATCTACCACTGAAGATCAAAATTTTTCTAACATGGCAATTGACCCGAATGTGTTGGAACTGACTATTAATCAAACCTTAAAAAATATCTTAGCACCCATTGATCAAAGAATGAATGATCTTTGTACTAGGCTAGATGACGCACAATTATCTGATACAGATAGAAAAATTGCCAATCTCACACAGGTTCTTGAAACTGTAAATCTGGTGAACAAGACTGAAGAAGTAAGAAGGAACATGCGATTTAATCCTATCTTGCCTCTGAGCCCCCCGAAATGTTTTTCGGCACCTTTGAGTTAAAATTTGTCAGACTGGTTCGAAAAATTGGAACAGGACACAGATGATGTATACAAAAAAACCTATCTTGAAGCAAACTTATCAGGTGCAGCCCAAGCTTCCTTTAGGGAATTAAAACGTCATAACAATCCTCCAACCACCTATGATTAGTTTAAGCAGGAACTCGTAGTAATTTACCCAGATGGCAGAGATTCTGATGTCCATCAGCAAATCATCTATGATTGTAACCAGCCTTTTAATGAAAGTGTACTTGAATATCTTGATGCACTTCAAAAATTAGCATGCACTGCATATCCAAACCTTGATGCAAGAATGCAAACCATCATCAAACCTATCTTCTTAGGTGGCTTGAAAAATAAAATATGTGAAGTTATAGAATTCAGGGAATTTTCCAGTCTTTCAGAAGCATGTAAATCAGCTTGTTATATGGAATCCCAGCTTATGAGAGGAGATAACTATAGTGGTCGCACATCAAATAACAATACAATATGTTCTTTAGGCATTACAGATCAAAAAGTTAAATGTCAACTACACGAGCTCCAGTATCAAATAAAAGCGGCAAATTTCAATCATCAACGACAGTATTGTAAAGTGTGAAAAACCAATATCCATATTACCGAAAATTGCCCAAAACGCAACAGCCATGATCAAAATCAATTCCAAACTAGAAAATGTGCTATTTGCAACGGAATTGGCCACATGGCTAATTAATGTATTTTGCCATGTAGAAATTGCAGATGAACAGGTCATAAGACCTCCGCCTGTTTTATGTCCAAAAGAAAAGGTAACAAGCAATCTTCGTACAACAGAAACAGTAACTTCAATTTTCATGGGCCAAACCCAGCATGAAACAATTTTTCATCCAATACTCAATATCCTAGAAATCAAAGGAGAAATTTACATCAAAATACTACTGTTTTCTTGATCTGGAAGATGAAAATTTAGCTATTTTTTATCCAGAACCCATGTCAAATGAAATATCAAATGCATTTGTAAATTGCAATTTAGATCCATTTTGTACATGCAAATATTGTCCACAACATGGTACAAAAAATGATTCGGACAAACCGCAGACCAATACTGCACAATTGATCATTCAACAAGTTGACCAACCACCACAAAAATATCCAATTGAAACAATCATGAACACTGATCGTCCGAAAACACCACGAATTGATGAGCATCAATTGTCTATTGACAAACTCACATAGGCTCTTAACACCATTGAAATGGATTGTGAGCAGGAAGATGATCCGATTATTAAAGAGAAACTCGAAAAGCATGCGTCGAGTATAACACTGCAACTAGCTCAAGTCATAACCAGTAAGATCAAACCTGTTTCTTCTTGTCTTGCATCATTTTAAATGTATTCCCTATATCAAAGGTTAAAGGTTATCTGGAATCGTTTGTTAACCATGATGAAGCAAAGTGCATTTGCAATTCTAAAACCACACTCCTCAACATTTGCAGTGATAAAATAATTTATTTTTTCATATTAGCAGTATCATATTCTTAACTTCAATTTTTGTAACGCCGATGTTTAGTAAAGAATATCAAATATGTGGTGCATCAAAAACTGGTCATGCCCTCGAAATTCCTAGAAACATAACTTGCAAACCTCCTACCAACATTTTAAAGCCATACTCTCTCAACGTCACAGTCTATACCTCCAGAAGTAAACCAATCCTTACAAAAGCTTTTAAATGTTTTGTTAGAAATCGTCTCATATGCACAAATATGGGATTCTTTGGATCAAAAGGCATTGTTGTTGATCAGATTTCCACAACTCATGTCAATCCACTACAATGCATGAATGCAGTAAAAAGTAAGAACTATCATAACAAAGTGCTTGTGAAAATGCATAATGGATTGTGGTCCACCAATCAGTCTTTAACCGTAAATTTTTCTTGGTGTTGTAGAGATTTTTGTCAAACTATCGAAAATTTTTTCATAGAGGAAGGTCAAATAGCCACCTGGGATGGTAAGCTCCTATCTAGTGACCTTGGTGATTTCCGTGGTTGTGTACCTAATGCAGGACAATGTACCAATCAGAAAAGTACAATCATCAAACCTTTACACACATTTGTCCAGTAGTTCTGAAAAATACCTATATGGCTAAAATCAGTGGCAAGTATATCATTATCGACCAACTACAAGGAGCTTTTAAGCTCAAATCAGCTTACAAAAATTGCCCGGAACTAGCTAATGCCTTATATACTTATCAAGGATTTTGTCGTATTGCGTGCTCGTATGCCCTGCGGTTCTTGGGAGATCCAATCTGGTACGGCCCCTGACGCTAACCCGGTACTGATTACGATCCTACTGCAGTTAGCTGAGACTTGATGTACTAAGATATTTATTTTGAGCAAAACGAAAGGTGCAGTAAAATACAACAGTGACAGTAAGTGGAAAACGAATATGCAAAGTGCCAAAATACGTGAACACAAACACCTGACTCCTCCCTGCTTCGCTGATCCTTCAGTTCATCCCTGTGCACAGAGCCACAGGGACTTCAGGATATCTCAATCCGCGGCCTAAGCTGAAACTTGTTAAAAAACGAAGCAAATCTACGTGACTCCAGAACAACAACTCACTAATTGTCTTGATCAAAACTGAGCGTCGAAACTCCTCAGGCAGTGTAGGCTCTCAAGGCTAATCCGCGACGTGAAGCACAAATACAAAATAAACGTAAGCGGCTAATTTGACTAAGTTCCTTTCGGAGTCACCACGATTAATGACGAAGCGTCCGATCCTCAGGATAGGACAACAAAAGCGTGTTAAAGGAGACGTTTCTCCGATAGTAATAAAAACGACAATAATAATAATAAGAATGAAAAATATACACTGAGATGCGCCTAATATCAACTTGCAAGTAGTATGCAAAACTTTCGCGCCCACCATTTATTTGTTTTGAGCCAAAAATATGTGTGACACAAACCGTTTTATCGGTTTGTTTACCTAATAATAAATGGAAACACTTTAACAACAAAGAGACTTTAGGAAATGAAAATGAGGTAATTCACGATGCCGACTTTCGTGTTTTTCGTCTCAATGCCGACTTTCGTGCTTCCGTTTCCTTTCTTTCTCCAGTGTCTGTGATTTTTCCTTCCTTCGCACATTGCTATCCTTTTTGGTCCATTGTTTAGATACCCTACTTGTTGCAGGCCTATTGTGGGCGTGCTTAACTCGGTATCCGACTTTCCTTTTCAAACTTTTTTCGACTTCCAAAATATTGTGAGCTTTCTTTCGGTCAATCACCTCCCAAAAGCGTATACCGGGATCAGTGTTGTCGGTTTCTTTTTTCCATACTTGGATATTCGCATATTTCGGCTCCGGATCTTTCTCATCTTGCAGAACGGCTTTGGCAATTGTATACGCTAATCCCGCTGCCTTAGACTGGCATGAGGCGTATATAGCGTGAAAATTACTGCCTATTCCCTCCTGTCTCGCGTTAAATTCGCGCCGCAATTTCATCGTAACGTAGGCGTGGGCCTGATAATGAAATCCTGCGAAATTCTGAGGAATTCTCCCCAATCGCAACAATTTCATAAACAAACAGGTGCAGGCCCAAACGGCACCTTCGTATGATTTCCACGGAGGTTGTGTCGTAATCCATTCGGTTAATTGCGCCTCGAAGATGTGCCATAATTTCTCCAGTAAATTCGCTTGCAGCACGTGAAACTGCAATTCATAATATCGAATTGTTTCGATTTCCAGACCGGCTTCGTCGTATATACGATTTATCAACTCTGTTGTCATGAGGGCTACCTCTTCGTCCAGCGTGGGAACCATGGGCGCGAGGTATTTCTGAACACATGGGTTCGAGAGAGATACCCTCCCGTATTGAAAATCTACAACATATTTTCCTTCTTTCAGGGCCTTATTCAAGACTTGCCCGCATTTTCCAAGGCCTCTTCGATATTTGATCTTGTCGTTTGGATTTCCCGCCGGTTGTTGGAAGTTTCCACTTTTGACTTTATCCAATTCGGCTTTATTTTCCTCCTGAGCTATCCGTTTCTCTTTTGCTTGTCTTTTACTATGCATTACTTTTGCACATTTTTCGGGGTTTGTAATGTTTTCCACATTTTGCCCACCAGCCTTAGCATACACTGGCGGAGTGGGCAAAACATTAGCTCCAGGATCCTCTTCATCACTCCTGATTTGGGACACGACTTCAACGAACGGCTCCTCGCTAGTTCCTTCTTCTTCCGTGTTAATATTCTCTAGCTGCTTTGCCAATTCGATCGCCGCTTTTCCGTACTTTTCTTTCTCCAATATCTCTATCTTTTCCTTCATTTCCTTGATTTGATCAGTTAGATTTCCCAATTCGGGTTGTTTCTTGCTTTCAGATTCCACGATTTCCATTAATTTCTCCTCCTCTGCGGCACCTTTACTCCCAGTAGCGGGTGTATCGGCGATAGGAGGATCGGCGATAATTACCACTTCAGGCTTTTCTTGTTCCATTTGGTTACCTGAAACTTTCAAAATATCCATTTTAGTGGGTACAGTTTCCGTCTGTTCCTTCCAAGTTTCTTCTATAGGACCCTGGCTAGCCGGGACCACAACTTCTACTTGAGGAATCAGATCAGAGTCGTCCCATTTAGTTACTGATTTAAAAGTTGTGGAAGTGCTAGGCACCCATAGGTCCTTAGCCTCGAATATAGAAGTGGAGACATTCCAGTAAATCAAATTTTGGCTGGCCGCGTGGATATTCAAAAAGTGAAAAACGTTATAAAAATTACAATTCATAAAATAAATGGAATTTTCGCGCAAATTTGTTTCTAGCTCTTCTATGGGCTCTTTTAAAGACCGTGGTATCCATTTTATCGGTAGTACGCAAAAAATATTTTGGATCGATTTTTGCATACGTAACTTTGGATATCTTTCCAACATCTGTTCCATCTGATCGGTCATTCTGTTGTTCAGTAGATCTTGGCCCATCCACTTCATAAATTCGATTCTTTCTTGCTCATTTCTCCAAACGGAGGACCACATACCTGACGTAAATCCCGGTACCCATGCTCTCCATTCTTGCGCCGAATGAGGCCACAAGAAGTAAATAAGAGGATTTACGTTTTTCTCATATAGTTCTTTGACTATAGGCACAATTGATCGATAATTTTCGGGTGGTAGTAGTCCCTCAGGTGCGATGCCTGGTCTCGTATAATGTTCGTAAATTGAATCACTCCATTTGGCCATTTTCCCTGCTTCATTTCGATTTCTTTTGGTTCTATCGGCCGTCCGAATTGCCGCGCAGCCAAAATGTCTTCCAAATCTCAATCATTGATAGGCCCTTCTTCTGAATCGTCCGTATCTTCCCTTTTTCTCGGTGCTTTTACCTTTCTTTCCACCCACGGGTACCAACCGCGGGGTACTGGTTGCGGTTCAATATCGCTATTGGAAAAATGCGGGGGACAATAAAAAGTCCCTTACGCCTGTTCTTCCGATAATTTGTAGGTGGCAATTGCTTCTCCACCCATCATAAAATATAAAGCATTAATATTGTCCATCATTTCTTCCACTCCATACGCGCCCTTCCATTGTTGATCTGTGTACTTATCTTCTAATGTTTCCCTAAATCTTCGCGCTAAATCTGCAACCAACTCGGGTTCCATTGTATCATGCGGATATAATTGGAAACAATTTTGTATATCGATGGCGAATCCATAGCGAAGCAATGCTAAAAAACATAGAAGGGATCAGCGCGCATCGAGCGTCGCGTATCGCAAAACTTCCATATTAAGTTTATCCGCTTCCATAAGCTGCCGAAATTCCAAGGAGCTCAATTGCCCCCACGAGATTTTGAAAGCGTCAGCCCACAGGAATAATACTTCCGTCATAAGAGCTTTTAAGCTTGGGGCTTCGGGGCTAATTCCAATCATTCGTGTCTTTGGTTTATCCTTCATTTCTGCCAGCAGGATTTCCAAGTCGTAAACGCAACACGATAGAATGTAATCAATATTATCACGCCTCTTTCAAGCTAACTCTCTCTCCTGATCTAAATAACCGAATTTAGTCAGGACTAGGGTGATATCTTCGCGAATATGGAAACCAACGATAATATTTTCTTGACGAAAAATTGTCCCGTATATTTTGTGAAAATGCTCCTTATCCCAAAATTTCAAGTCTACTATGAAATTTTTCCCGCACATAGTAGAGATTGTTAGGAGCCTTAACGCGTCGCTGGGTTTCAGGTGGGGCAGATGGGGCAGAGGAGACTTGGTGATCAGGTGGGTGGCTTCCTGTTCCATGTCAAATGTTCCATAGGCATAGGGAGTTAGATCTCAGTTAGTAAGTTTGCTGTTGTTGCATGTTGAAGTCTATTTCTTGCATGTTTATGTTTAGTTTATGTTTACCTTATTTTCAAATATGTTGTATTATTCTATCAATCATGATCTCATTACCAATCTGTGATGCTGTGATTTACTGTGATTAATAAAATGTGCATATATTATTCAGTTTTTTAACTTTCATTTTTGCACATTTTTTATTGCACCGTTTCTCTTGCATGGTCACCTGCATGTAACCATGCAAAGCTTCAGGGTCCACATCCCCATGGCCAGGCACTGCAATTGATGACCTCGTCACAGGGTTATCAATAGCAGTGGCAGATGGAGGCAATCTATTTTTTTAGCATTTTATCTTTTTATCATTTATCCTTTTATTTTATTACATACTTCCTTGGCAAACACTTACTCTGGTCTAATGCATACTGTATCAGTACGTTTGCACTAATTACTTTAACACAACACAGTCCACAATGAACGTACATGGGTTTTTACAGTATACCTAGTAGATGAGAAAACTAGACATTGGAGCAGCACGAATGCCTTATGTATGTCATGTTAGATAATGAACTGTGCTATACCCACACTCATACATGTCGTACATGGTAAACAGGTAAATGAGGTTAATGGAGTTAATTCCAGGAGCATGTTAATCCCAATTTTCAGATTTCACTTATGTTCTCATGAGCTAGTCAACAGACCTCCCCACAGATAAATTCTTGAAGTTTTACCTGAGCTTATTCATTCTTAATTTGGATCCCAATTTATGACATGTATCATTGAGTTACTGATGTTTTACTTCATTTCCTTCAGTGTCATGACAAAATTTACTATGGAAAGCATAAAATAAACAAAAAAATGGAGTTAATCAGTTGGAAACAAAACTGAAACTAAATGTAGTATTAATCAAGTTCGTTTCTTTTCTTTTTTCTGAGATCGGGGTCGACCAACAATTAACCTTTTATGTCCCAACGTTCCATTTTTGGAACAAAAGTTTGAAGCTGAGTATTTTTTCAGACAATATAGCTAGAAGGCTGAATTTTTTTTTAAAGAAACTCTGTTAGGTGCTCTACCAGATAACATAATCAGAAAATTGGACAAACCCATACAGCGCCTCTCAAAGTGATTGAAACATGCTTGTGTAAGCATGCATCATGTTACCTTTTTTGTTTTGCATGTGGTTGATGATATACATCATCCATATGTGATTTTTTATGTTTTTCTACTCCCTTGCATGTTGACTTATAATATCTAACTAGTTTGGATTTGTACATGCTTCAGTATCGCGTTTTAGGTAAGATTTTGTGACCATGTTCCATTATTGGAACGTTGGTCAGCAAAGGGGTAAAAATTATATTTTTTTTATTTTAATCCAATTTTTATACTTTATTGATAATTATGCCTAATCCTCGGCGTTTATTAACGGTACAACAAGCCGTTGAGCTTATTGAAAATGATTCAGATATTGAAGATGCTGATATTGCTATTCTACCGCCTAATGACAACCTAGAAGCTTCGGATATCAAAGATATCGATGATAACGTTTTAGATGAGGCTATTCCCAGCAATGTTTGTGGAGAGGTTGATATCGTAGCTCATAGAAAAGTGGACGATGAATCAACTGCAAGTGATGACGAAATATTGGCAAGCTTAGTGCCACCACCAGCAAAAAAAGCCGTTCAAAAAAGCCAACAGTGGAGCAGCCAAAATGGACCAAGATTTTGAGATTCAATGAAGAACTTGAACAAAGTCGGCCAGAAAAATTGTTGGATACGAGAGGGGATTTGCTCACAAAGTCACCGTTCGAGTTGTTCCTTGAAATTTTCGATGAAGGCTACATTGAGCATTGCGTCCGTATGTCAAACCTTTATGCGCAACAGAAACTCGGTAGCATGAATACTAGCACGGAAGAAATGATACGTTTTTTCAGAGTTCTGTTGTTCAGTGGCTACCACATTGTGCCACAAGAACGTTACTATTGGTCTACTGCTGAAGATCTGAGCAATAATATTGTTCCTAAAGTAATGAGTCCGAAGCGGTTCGAAGAAATGAAGCCGTATTTCCATTTGGTTGACAACTTACATTTAGAAGAAAGAAAGGCCGCCAAAATTGCACCGTTTTACGATCATTTGTCCAATCAGTTTGTCAGCGTTGGTGGGGTTTTCACAGAGCAGTTGAGCATTGACGAGTCGATGGTTCCATACTACAGACATCATAGTTGCAAGATGTTCATTAGAGGGAAGCCAATTCGCTTTGGTTATAAGGTTTGGATGTTGTGTAGTCTGGATGGTTATCCCTATTGTATGCAAATTTACACCGGTGCCAAGACCCCTGATCAAGCTGGCGTTGATTTGACTATACCCCTTGGTACTCGTGTTGTTACCGATTTAGTTTCAGTACTCGAAACGCCGCAAAACCATTGCCTTTATTTCGACAACTATTTCACATCCTATGGTCTCATGATGAAATTGAGGCAGGAAGGTAATTCATAGAAACATTTTTATGTGGTCTGCTCTCAATTTGAACCATGCTTTAGGAATACGAGCAACTGGAACCATTCGCGAAAATCGAACGCAAAAATGTCCGGTGCAGCCGGTGAAAGAATTGGGCAAATCTGAACGGGGTGCATTCGATTATCATTGTGATGGAAATGTGATTTGCGTGAGGTGGAACGACAACAGCGTCGTAACTTTGTTGTCCAATTGGGAAGGTGTTCATCCTGTCCAGCAGGCTACACGGTATTCAATCAAAGAAAAGAAAAAAGTGTCTATTCAGCAGCCGAAAATGATACAATCCTACAACAACGGTACAGAATAGCATGCTAATAAAATATAAACATGTCACACTTATGCATGAGCCATTTATGAAGCATGTATAATGATTACTGCACATTACACAGGTATGGGTGGAGTGGATTTGATGGATTGCTTGCTCGGCAGTTATCGACCTCAGTTACGTTCCAAAAAATGGTGGTGGAATTTGTTTGCAAATGGGCTCAATATGGCTGTGGTTGCTGCATGGCGTTTACATTGTCACCTGCACGAAAAAGATGCAATGAGCCATTTGGAATTCCGGCATGAAATAGCTATTGCCCCCATGAAAAATGGGTTGAGTGAAGTTTGGCAAAGGCGGGGTGAGCCATCAGCAAAACTGATTCCGGGTACAATTTTGTCAAATGGTCATTTCTCAACGGTTACCAGCCAAGGTCGATGTATTGTGTGCAAGTCCAACACAACGAAATGGTGTGAAAAATGTGCTAAACATCTTCACGAACGTTGTTTTTCTCAGTTTCACAGCTGAATTGAATTTTCGGTGCATTAGAAATAAAATGTTGAACTTTTGAATTTTTGACCCCTTAGTTGACCAACATTCCAATAATGGAACATACAGTATCTCAATATGTAAAGTAGCCACACTAATGAAATTTTTCATGGAAGTATTCTTAGGTACTCAGAACAACATACTAAAATTTCATAACTTTTGTGTCATTCCTTCATATAGCCGGGCATCGAAGGTTAAAAAAAATATAAATTTTTTTGCTTTTCAGTGTTTTTTGGCCACCATGTGCTCAAAGTCTTGCGGGTCAAGCACGAGGATCCATTGAAAAAGATCGTGCAGCTCCACAAAGCAAAGCTAATATTGAAAGCTGAAAAATTAATGGAAGAAATTTAAAATGGAAGAGTGTGGCGAATTTGTATAAATAAAAAATTTAGATTTCTCATAACTACGCCAAAAAGTTTGGTTTTTTGGGACCTTTTTCCATCATCTAAAGACTTTAAATTTTCAGCACAATATTCTAACTAGGGAGAAAATTCCCTAGTTTCAAGAAAATCCCCCACTTCTTCCGAGAGCCTAGCCAAAAATTCTTGAATGTCTCCAAGGAAGATGTGCATTTTTTTGGGCCATTTGCTCATTGTTCCTTTGGAAATAGGTCTACTAATCATAGATTTTGTAGGAGATGAACTGTCGTGCGCCTCAATCATTGTCGCGAGTATATATAGTCTGTTTTTCTAGCATTTTCTAGAAATTCTCCCAAATAATGAAAGTGGAAGGCAAGACAGTCACCCGTAAAAAATAGACTGCAAATGGATGAAAATGGATAAACCCAAATGGAGGGAAGGAAAAAATTACTTAAAAGTGCATTGCATCTTTCAAAATGTCAAAAAATAAAGACACTTTAAATTGGTTAAATGGTTGACAATAATAGGAATAAGTTGACAAAAGGTATAATTCGACAATAGGTATAAAGCCATTGAAAATAAATCGAAAGCTGAAAAATTAATAGAAGATATTCAAAATGGAAGAGTGGCCAATTTGTATAAATAAAAAATTTAAATTTCTCATAAGTACTCCAAAAAGTTTGAGTTTTCGAGCCCTTTTTCCATGATCTAAAGACTTTTAATTATCAGCACAATATTCCTACAGGAGAAAATCCCCTAGTTTTGAGAAAATCCCTCATTTTTTCTGAACGCCTAGCCAAAAATTCTCGAATGTCTTCAAAAGAGATGTGCATTTTTTTGGGCAGTATGCTCATTGTTCCTTTGGAAATAGATCTACTAATTGTAGTTTAAATAGGAGATGAACAGTTGTGGGCGTCAATTATTGATGTGAGTAAATATAGTCCGTTTCTCTACCATTTTCTAATTAATTAGAAGTGTTACATCTTTTGAAATGTCAAAAAATAAAGACACTTCAAATTGGTTAAACGGTTGACAATAATAGGAATAAGTTGACAATGGGTATAAAGTCATTAAAAATAAATCGAAAGCTAAAAAAACGAAATGAATTGACAAGTATGAAAAGTAGAAAAAAGTGCTTCCTTCTGCTATCACTTAGTTGTGATACCCAGCCATGGGGATGGGACCAGAAGCACATGCATATCCAAACCGAAAAAAATAAAATCAAGGAAATTTTAATTTTCAGACTACACTTATGTACTATATGGATGGTCAACCCACATTCAAATAAAACAAAATATTATTTGTCATTGATGTTCATTTGCACCAATTGGTGCATCATCACCATCTTTACAGCCTTCTGCCCCAAGTTGTAGCATCTCTTCTGCAGCGAACGAACAGCCTGCTGCCACATGGGCTCGAAGTCCGATTTGTTGCCGATATTATGTTGCTGCCCCACTGCCCCATGTATGATTTCTTTCAATTTGTGGATGCCGTTTGTGGGCAATGACATGGCACTGCTCCGATAATTGAGCATGAAGACGTTTGATTTCTTCAGCATATTGTCACTGAAAATCGCCTACAACAGTAAATACAAAATATGAGGAAAATACTAATACAAAAACCAGAACATTAAAAATAATAATATATCAATTAAAGTTAAATTAAAGTATTAAGAATTGCACTAACTTCAGAGGCGAGCATCACTGTCAATTTCTTGATGTAAATGGCCAGCTCTGAATAGCAACCACTGCACCATCTGACATGGTTCACAATGTCCTCCACTGATCTCAAGGGGCGGAGCAAATGTACTGTTGGCGCGGCATTGACGTTTGCTGCAGCCTCGTCATCTGTTGATATGTGTTATTTTATTGTAAGCAGTAAGTTTGTTGGTAACTTTCTAAAATTTTTATTTTAATGTTTTAGAAACTTACTTGTCCTCTGTAGTACAGACAATAAATCTTATATTTTTGTCAACTTGGCCATATTTTCCCAAATGGCCATTAATATGTCCTTTAGAAGGTCATTGGTTGTTGATAGTTGATCGTTTGTTGCCAAAGGCGGTTGACAGAAAAATACTACACAGGGGCTGCTGGAACCACTATCAACATCATTCTTAAAAATTCTATAACTTTTTCTGGCAATGTAAATTCATCAACTGTTCAACAAGTGTCTTTCTAAATCTTCAATAATTATGTCAAAATGGTAGATGTCAATTTTAGATTTGAGGGCCTCAGACATGCTTCACTCTTCAGTTGAGTTGATGACAGTCCCCAATGGTTCCTGAAATTCAAAAACAGATTTTAGTTTTTTTTATTTAATGTAAATATGTATAAATTAAGACCACCCATCAAAACATGTTTTACATTTTAAATTTTTTATTTGAAAATTTTACTTCATCATATTTGTCCTCAAAATCCATTAAGCCCAATGGGTCACAATTGGACAGATCCTCAGTGGGTGCCACTAATTGGCACATTGTTTCCAAGGCCTTGCTAGTGGTCACCTTCTGAGATTCCTTCATTATATGTTGTATGTATATATCCCAAAGTCTACTTTAAGTTAATATGCAGCTTACCCTTCTCTCAAAGGTTCCTACTCCTAGGACTTTAACAGGTTTTGTAGGCTCTGGCGGCTGTGGTTTAACAATTTTTTCAGCATATTGGCAGACATAGGCACTGGCATTGTGGAATTCTGTTGCTTGGGTTCCACATCGAATATTCTGCAATTCCATATTTTCGATTTCAATGTGCACTGTATGCAGTCCCCATTGCAAAATAGGGATTTTAGATGCAATGTGTTGCGGGACACTAAGTTGAAACGACTGTCCATTTTGACATCATTTTGCAACCGCTTAACCTTGATATATTGCCACCCCATCGAATCCTTCATGGTAAGAATTCAATAAATAACATCAAAATTATGTACTACTTGTATAATTATGTATTACTACTGATTAATATGATGAAGCATTGAGTGATTTGACGAAGTATGAGGAAGCCTTGGGCTTAAAAAATAATAAAAGAGAACGCTGGAGAAAACATCTTGACTGCTAGAAAAACTGATTTCGGACTGAAATAAAAATAGGGAAACCAAAAATAAGACCAGAAAAAAATCATAAATTATTTTCTGCAATCAGCCCTATCTGGGAAAGGAAACGCTTAGTTGGACCACACTGTAAGTTTGTATGGAATCTCTAAACAGCTGGACCACACTTTAAGTTTGTACAGGAAAAAAAGTCAAGCTGATCTCCAACTGTAATATAAATAAGGAAACCAAAAATTAGACTAGAAACAATCATAAATTATTTTCTTCAATGGGTCCTATGGGCGAAATGCTTAGTTGGACCACACTGTAAGTTTGTATGGAAGCTGGGAACAGCTGGTCTGCACTTTAAGTTTGTATATGTAGTTTGTACAGGAAAAAATTGTATAGCTACAGTATGGTATTTTTCACGTTTCTCCTATTAAGTTTCTTGACCCCTCTGTGTGCTGCTATGAGGTGAGATGACCATAGAAATGTGAAACCATGCATACATTGACATGATGCTTGATGTAGATGTCTGCTATATTTCTGCTGCTCATATGTTGATTCCTTGATCAACATGCTACCACTAAAAATATTCAGGTCACAATAATTCACTTTTCATAATTTCATTTCTTTTTCAATATGGCCTCATGTACAAGTGATAATTTGGGTCTACGAATTGTTGAAGAAATGAAGCACATCGGATGGTGTCCCTACCAAATTTCAAAAAGTTTAAAAGCTCGCCACTACCAAATTAACCAATCTACCATTTCGCATATTATGAACGTATATGATAAAAGCGGTTCAGTGGGTTACTTTCCAAATTCAGGACGTCCATCAACAATCGACAAGTTTGCTTTGGCAATTATACAGGAAACATTGGGCGAAAACCCAGAAACATCGACCAAAGAGCTCATAAAAGTTATGGAAGATTGTGGATGAATGATGTCCCTGAGGCTGGTAATTAAAACTCACAAAACATAAGGTTATTTTTATATGGTATTTTTTTGTTTTTATTTCTTTTTATTTTAAGGTTGGTTGTATTGCAACACAAGACACTGCAAGCACATTCGTCCGAAAAACATTACATTAGGTTTGGAGTGGGTAAAAAAAATAATGAGGGAGGTTGAGAATGGGTACACTTTTCAGGATGTAATATTTTCGGATGAATCTAAAATACAGTTGGAAACAAGGTCGAAAAAAAGTTATCATCAAGCAGGATTTCCAGTAAGATATTTCACTTTATGAAAAGATTTTTTTATTGATGTTTTAAGTTAAATTTTCTTCTAAGTCCAAGGTCAACAGTAAATTTGAGCATCCTCAGTCCGAGCTAATTTGGGGGGGGGTGATATCCAAGAAGGGGTGCACAAACCTTATTATATTTACAGGTATAATGGATGCTGATTTTTTTACCAACACGGTTCTAGAGAAGGGTTTATTACCCTTCGCACAATATCATTACGATGGCAATTATAAGTCTATGCAGGACAATGGTGAGCACAAATTGTAGCCAAATAAAATAAAATGAGCAAATAAAATTTCCAATACAGATCCGAAGCATGCATCATTAGTGGCTAAAAAAACTACGAAAGCCTGTCAATCTATTGGTGGAAAACGCCAGCGGAAAGCCCCAACATCAATCCTACCTAGAACCTTAGGGCTGAAATGAAGTACATTCAGATAGGTACATATTATGTGACTATTAATTATAATCGTTTTTAAATTATTCTACATTTTATAAATATCTAAGGACTAAAATAAAACTGTCAACTTTAAACAAATTGGTCACCAGATGTCAACAATATTGGCAAACTGTAGACCTTGAAAAATGCGTTCGGTAAATAGACCACCTATATAAGGTGTAGTCTAAAAATTAAAATTTCCTTGATTTAAAGTGTCTATTTTTTGACATTTCCAAAGATGCAACGCACTTTTAATTAATTAAAATATGCTAGAAAAATGGACTATATCTACTCGCGACAATGATTGACGCGCACGACTGTTCATCTTGTATAGAAACTACAATTATTAGATCTATTTCCAAAGGAACAATGAGCATTGTACCCAAAAAAATGCACATCTTCCTTGGAGACATTGGAGAATTTTTGGCTAGGCGTTCATCATGCATGAAAACTTATAATAAAAATCTAAGATAATATAACATAATAAGGAAGTAAATTTCAGTAATTAAGTTCATATCATAATTTTATCATTTTTATGTTCATCGTGTGCTCCTTGACAATACCTCACCCCAGTTAAGGATGAATGAAGAATAGTCACACCAAAGAGGCTAGAAACATCAATTCCTACATTACAGGACGAGTGGATGGCAACGCTCACTTCAAAAAGCAATACCCTCTTTTTTGTTTTGGGGGGAAAATGGCAGACAAACTTTTTCCCATGAGTGACAATTAGGGATTGCTATAAGTCCTGTTGACAAATGATTTACAATATTTGGCAGGTCCATGAGAGAGAACAAAAAACAAAGGGATGCAGGAGAAAGAAGATAAAAGTGTGCACCTAGGACAAAAGCCAAGGTAAGGTACAGTAAGAATGTACAATAGAACAATTTGTTGTCTATATTAGATTGTACGACATCTTGAAGTTGATTTGAAAATTTAAATTGAAAAATTTTGAATGATAAATTGAGAAAAAAAGTTGAATGATAAGCTTTCTTTAATGGGTTTTATTTATACGTTTTTTCCTGACAGAAAAATTGATATCTTTGTCTCATTTTTTGACTAAAAATTTGTGACTTCAAACTAGAAAAATTAAATTTTCTTCAAAATTTTCATGAATTAACAGGTCTTAAAACACGAAAAGGTTTGGATAAGCTCAAAAACACTCAATTGAAGCATCTTTGAGCATTTTTGATCGAAAAGCTGCATGGGGAAAATGTAGAAAAATTTTTGACCCTTTTCTCCATTTGGGGAAAAGCCAGCAGGGAAAAAAACAGTGACTTCAGGTTTTTTCCATCATATCATAAATGACTTTCTCACAGAAATGTGTCAATTGCCAGAAAGGATCAAAATTTTTTTTCATTTTTCAAATTTTTTTCCGTCAAAATAAACACTACCTGTATTGGACACAAGACTTCTCTGGAAAAAAACAGCATATTGTAAAATTTTACGGCATGTTACAGTAAATATGAGTAATTTAAAAACAAATACATAAGTTTTGTTCCTTTTGATATTGGAAAGTTTCAAACTTTTTCAATTAGAAAGTAGGTTTTATTTGAATTTGGAAAAATTTTGAAAATAATTACAATTTTACTGGTTGAAAAACGAGGTTTCAGGCAATTATGTGCATGCATATTATTTTTGAGCTTCTCCATGTGTTTCTCCCGACTTTCCCAGAGAAACGATATGGCAATTCTTCAATCATGGAAAAATGAGGATTTTTCTCTGGTGTCGATTCTATTTTTCTTAGTTTTCCTTTATTCCCAACAGTCCATGGAGTATTCCTGTACATACTTAGGAGAGGTCCTTCTTTCATGAGGTCATAAAATATGCACCTGGCTGTTCTCTTTTGGAAACTAAAGCAGTAGGGAAATGGTAGTGGTAGTGAGCTAAATAATCAATGCATTGTGACTGCCCTCTATAACAGTTTTTTCCTTTCATATCCAAAGAAAAACAGATCTCTTTCTCAATTCCATTTGTCCACTGGAAATTTCCCTATGAACCAATACTATTTCCATACTGCTTCAGTTTCCAAAGAACAGCTCAGCCCATAAATTATGACCTTGTAGTCACCAGATTTCCGAGTGTACTTTTACTTGGTCCCAAGGGATGGCAGTAATGACAATGAAAGGAAAGATCCATTGACGATATAAAATATGCTTTTTAACTCAAAGACACGTCCTGCATAAATGCTTTCACAAAATTTACATAAATCTTAGTAAAATCTGTTTTTTTCAGGTTTTCTTGTCTTTTATATGGCCTCTTTGATCCACGCCCTTGCATCTTAGGAGGTCTGCATCCCTCCCCTCGCCTAACCAATCACTGCTTCCCTTACCTGTTTCTGCTTACTGTGTGCTTCTCTAGCCACGCCTCTTGCTTCAATTTACTCCTAATTTCCATGCTTACATGCCTTTGATCTACAGTATGCTTTGCCCAGCCTATATGTTTTTAGTTTTTCATGTGTTTTTTGGTTTTCCATGCATTCCTCCTAAATCTTGTGCCAGGGTCAGGGTTTCTGTATTTTCTGCATGGGCAGGTGTGTTTACCCGTCTGGGGGGAATTATTGTACTTATGGAATGTATATTCTCATGTGCATTATGAGGGCCAGGTACCAATGTGCAAATAATTATGTAGGTCTTAAATTGGGTCAATGAGGTGTGGGACGATCAGAACAGAGTGCTTCACATAAATTAATGGGAATGTTTGGGTGTGAATTCCAGACACCCTTGAGACGATAGATTAATGAAATGAATTTATATTTACTAATGAATATCACATAGTGTACATTTTTTATTTACATTAATGCATTAGCATGTATGTTACATTTTCCTCCTTCCAAAGTTGAACCTCCTCGTTCAAGGGGGTCGAGGGAGAGAGGGCTTTGGGGTCAAAGACTTGGAGGAATAGGGGGAATGGGGATTTTGTCTGAACAATTGACCCAACAGTTTTACTTGTGGGGGTAGTGCTTTGACTGATAACATCAGCTTTCTTGAGCTGCTCAACTTTTTGTTTGATTATGCATTTTGCTTTTGGTGGTTTTCGAAAAAGGGGTCTGTGGCTGTACTTACAATTAGTGGGATTAATGCTGTGGGAGACAAGTGGCCTGTGACTCACATACATTTTTGAGTAAGTGTTAAGGGGCTGATATTTGGATAAGAAATTGATTAACTCAGCTTTTTCCATTTCATTCTGGTCACTCGTGATCAAATCTACTTTGCCTTTTAGCCATGTGAATGTATGAAGCCATTTCTGCTTGTTTTGGGTGTGAAAGTGGGATTGGGCGGGTGAATTTTTATCTGGGTGGGGACAAGAAACAGGGGCGATGCATGTATCAGGATGGGGAATTTGGGGCTTGCTGAGGTCGTTTGAGACAGAACTGCAGATACAACTTTTTTACTTTGGAAAATGCTAGCTGCAAAATGAATTTTACGATTTTTTCGCACTTTGGGGTAGGAAGAGAAGTTTTTCGCCTAGGGAATGTGTTGGGGTCTGTGGGGGGGCCCTGCAATTGTGAAAACATTAGGCGTTCCTTTTTGTATGCTGGTTCAGATTTGGAAGCCTCACTGGTTCCAGGCTGTTTATGTTTCTGTGCAATTTCACTGTTTTCTGGCTGGGGGGGGGGGTTTGATTTCAACATGTCACTGCTTTTTGGTGATGCAATTTTTGAAGTGCTGCTTGTATCAGGAAGGGGTATGTCAAGGATGTACTGAGGGTCAAACTGCTTATGACTGTTGGGCATAACTGTATTTAAAGCATGTTGAGGTCGATGCTGGACAGTGGGCAATGTGAAGCATGGGGCTGGGTCATCTATGTTCATTTGTGGTGGGGGTTGTCTCTCTTCAATGCAATTTAGGACATCAGGGGTAATTTGGTGGGAGCAATATCTACTCAAGTGACCTTTCTGTTTACAAAGAAAACATTCTACATTTGAGTAGCTTTTGGTTATGCAATGGCTGGATCTGTGACCTGTCTGATAACAGTGAATGCATCTGCTTTTACAGTCTCGAGTCAAGTGATTACTGCTAAAGCGAATTTTGCATGACTGATGAGTGCCTGGCGAATTACAATTTCTGGCAAAATGACCAACTTGATTGCATTGAAAACATGTGATCTGTCTCAAATTACTGTTA
Source organism: Romanomermis culicivorax (assembly GCA_963922205.1). Classification (NCBI taxonomy): domain Eukaryota; kingdom Metazoa; phylum Nematoda; class Enoplea; order Mermithida; family Mermithidae; genus Romanomermis; species Romanomermis culicivorax. Next base: position 212,620 of record CAWUHX010000296.1, on the reverse strand, counting down.
TCATGCTGGGGTTGGGTTTGAGAATTTACATTATTTGCAATTGCAACTCCATGAATTGAAACTGGGGTAAGCAAGGGTTGCTAGATGCTTGAGGTCGAACAAAAATTCAAGTACTGTTTCTGATCTTTTTTGTTTCTGTTCCTGCAAAAAATGTTACTGTAAATTGGTGTCTCTATGCTCGGGGAAACATGCTTGTAATGCAGTTTTATACTGTCATACGTTTGGGGTGGGTTTTCAGAATTTTCTAAACTTTTAAATTTTGCTAATGGCCCGCTACCCAAATGAATTTCAAAACATGCTAATCTTAATTGCACCCGTAAATACTGTAGGTTGTGCATAAAAATTGTTCATGATACTGTTACGGATGTCGGCTGTTCTTAAATCCTCTATCAGGGTGGGATTCACACTGTTTTTGGTGTTTTGGCTCAATTGTGTGCGTAAAATTCGAAAATGTTCTGCAAAAAGTTCATTGATTTGCTCTCTTACAATTCTCCTAAGTGGTCTCATGTATGGTGGGTCATTTTGCATTTGTGTTTTTATGAATAGTTGTCCTACTGTAGGAGATGATTATTACCGTGTGCAACTACTGCTTAGGGATGCCCTGATAAAGAATGCACCTAGTGGGGCAGGGAGTTCCAATGGTTAAGGATGGGGTATGGTCACCAAAAATATGTAAGGACCAGATTTCTGAGTGTAGTTTTACTTGGTCTCAAATGATTGCGATAATGACAATGAGTAATGAACAAAAGATCTGTTGACGAAATAAAATATGCTTTTTAACTTCACCACATGTCCTGCATGAATGCTTTCACAAAATTTACATAAATCTTGATAAAATCTCTCTTTTTCCAGGTTTTCTTGTCTTTTATATTGCCTCTTTGATCCAGGCCCTCACATTGTGGGAGGTCGGCTTCCCTCAGCTCACCTAACCAATCACTGCTTCCCTTACCTGTTTCTGCTTACTGTGTGCTTCTCTAGCCACGCCTCTTGCTTTAATTCACTCTCAATTTCAACCCTTAGATGCCTCTAATCTACAGTATGCTTTGCCGCGCCTATATGTTGGGTTTTCCATGCATTCCTCCTAAATCTTGTGTCTGGGTCGGGATTTATGTATTTTCTACATGGGCAGGTGTGTTTACCCATCTGGGGGAATTATTGTACCTAAAGAATCTATATTTTCATGTGCATTATGAGGGCCAGGTGCCAATGTGCAAATAATTATGTACGTCTTTAATTGGGTCAATGGGGTGTGGAACGATCAATACAGAGTGCTTCACATGAATTTATGGGAATGTTTGGATGTGAATTCCTGATACCCTTGAGACGATATATTAATAAAATGAATATATATTTACTAATGAATATCACATAGTGTGCATTTTGTATTTACATTAATGCGTTAGCATGTATGTTACCACCTCATAAAAGAATGACCACTTCACAATATGCACAGAAATACGGCATGCACTTTTGGGAATAAACGAAACGGGAGAGAAATTGAATTGACACCAGAGAAAAATCCTCATTTTTCCACGAGAGAAAAATTGCCATTTGAGAAAATCTCTAAACTGGGAGAGAAACACATAGAGAAGATTAAAAAAATATGCATGCAGGTAATCGACCAAAAAATTGCTCTTCAGCATGTAAAATCGAAACTTTTTAAAAATCTTTTTAAATTTTAATAAAATCTACTTTCTAATTGAAGATTTAAATTTTCAATTGTCAAAAGGAGCAAAAACTATCATGTATCTACTTGTCTTCAAATTATCCATGTTTACTATAACGTGCGGTAACATTTTTCAATAGGTTTTTTTCCAGAGAAGCCTGGTGTTCAACATGGGTAGTATTTGTTTCAGCACAACAAAATTTGAAGACACCACAAATTTTGAACGTTTCTGGCAATTGACACATTTCTGTGAAAAAGTCGTTATGACATGATGCAAAAAACTTGGAGTTGTTGTTTTTTCCCACCATGTTTTCCACCAAATGGAGTCGATGTCAAAAATATTTTCCACATTTCACCCAAGTCGTTTCTCCGGTTATAAATGCTCATAGATGCTTAATTCAAGTGTTTTTGGGTTTCTTCAATCCTTTTCGTATTTTTAGACCAATTGATTCATGAAAATTCAGGAAAAAATTTGAATTTTCTAGGTTGCAGTCACATGAATTTTGAGTCTAAAAATGTGACAAAGATATCCCATTAAAAAAATATTTCAATTTATCGTTCAACATTTTTCAATCTGGATTTCAAAATCAACTTTAAATCTTCCTACAGTCCACTATAGACAACAAATTGTTCTATTGTACATTCCTACTGTATCTTACCTTGACTTTCGTCCTAGGCGCAAAATATTATGTTTGTTGGGCCACATCCCTTTGTTCTTTGTTTTGTTTCACCCCCCTTGTTGGACATCATAAATCATTTGTCAACCTGTGCCTAGGACCAGGACCCTTAGCAATGGCTAATCCATGGGAAAAAGTTGCTCAGCCATTTTCCCCTACAACAAAAAAGTGGCTATCCCTTTCTTAAGCGAGTTTTGTGATGCATTTGTCCCATACTGTAGTATACCCCACACAATCACGAGTTTGAATTGTCTTTTGACTGAAGTTGATTTGATTCGAAATATTCAAAATGGGTTTTTTTTCAACCCTGAAATGCATGTGTATTTGATCCCTAAAATTTTCTTTCCCAAATGGAGAAGGTGTCCGGAATTAGTTTCCTTTTTTCGAATTTTTTTCGATAAAAAGCACAATTATGCAGGAAAAACAGTGGGGCTGTGCACCACTGCTTATTTTTAAGCACAGTGCTAATAAAACATGAGTCGCACTAATGAAAATTTTTTGTAATTGGCACTCCCTGCTAATGACAGAATTTTTATTTTAGAATTTACAATGATGAATATACAAGGCTGTTGGGACCTTGTCATATGACGATTTCGTGTCTTTCACAGAAAAAAATCACAAAATTTTCTGGCACTTCCCACTGGTCAATCAGTATAACAGTAATTGTTTTTTATCCGACATGACTATTAGCATATCTACTTCCACTCACTAGTCAACATTCAACAGTTTCAATAAACTGAATTGTACCTTACCTTTTTTTCATTAGTTGCAAGATAAATAAATAAGATTTTCCATCAATCTTCACAACTTTTAATCTCATCTTGCTTGGAAAACCTTTTCCTCCTCAATGGATCTTTTAGGGAACAAAATTTCGGAATAAGAAAACAATTTTGGGCATTTTTTCATAAGAACAATTTTTTTCACTTCAAAACTGAAAAGATTCATTTCAGTGAATTTCACGAGGTCAAAACCTTAAAATTTTCTGCCAGTCATGAGTATAACAGTTATTGCCTTCTGTCAGGCGCAGCTGTTAGCATATCTACCATACTAATTAACCTTCATCAGTTATTATTAATTGAATTACTTCATCTCTATTTTACTAATTCAGTCAAGAGTCAATAATTTGCTGATAATTGAGGTTTTTAATCACTTCTCATAATATTGTCTCCCTCTTTCTATAGTTAGGCGACCACCCCCCGCATATTTCCAATCCTATTTCTAGCCATATTGCAGCTTTAAGAATCCCCATACTTTTGGTGGGAAAAATACTAACAATTTTCATTTTTTAATGAAAAATGTCAATTTTTGAGCCAAAAATGGTCAGAAATGCGAATTTTCAGGGCGCTTTGGGCCATATATACATTTTTTCGGTGTTTTATGAAAAACTACTATTTTTTAACTATTTTTCAATCTTTTTCGGGAAAAAAATCGATTTGCTATTTTTGAGAGACCTCTTCCCCTAGAATTTTGGGAATTACTGACACTCAGCCCAAAAATAGTCGTCTGACCCCCCCCCCCCCAAGACCTCAGGGCTCCATTACATGTATGATTGGGAACATACATTTTCCAGCATTTTGGAGCACAAAAATCCGAAAGAAAAGTATTATGATGCATTAGTTTCGTTCCGATTCCTTTTATTGTAATGAAGATCCATTTTCCAGCCTTTTAGAATGTAAAATCCTGAAAATTTTCCCGGCCACACTGGAAATTTTCGTTTCCTCGGTTACAGTGCTGTGAATATGGGTAGGTATATTTTGAAGAACACTGTCAAAAAATAAGTTTACAATAACACATTCCTCAATAATGCTTAATACAATCACTAATAACTTGAATCAATACAGAGAAAAAAAATTAAGTACTGTGCGCTAATAAAATTTCTTTGCACCAATGGAGTCAAACTGCCATTAGCAGCACTGCTAATGGATGTGCCGATAAAAATAAACTGCCACACACTTTTTTCCTGGGGCCTTTACCCCAAATGGGGATAGGGGTCAAATTTTTTTCCCCTATTATGCCAAAGTCGTTTTTTCGCTTAAAAATGCTCACAGACACTTTATTTAAGTGTGTTTGAGCTTTTTCAAGCCTTCTCGTATCTTTAGAGCCATTAATTCATTAAAATTGAAGAAAAAATTAAAATGTTGGAGTAAAAAGTCTAATCTATTTGCGACACAAAAGTTCCAACAAACTATCCAAAAGCATGACTTTGAATTACATGAGTAATCAATGGTTAAAGGGGTCTAGGAAGTCCCCACACAAAAGATAGCATTTTTCGGCCTATCCTTAAGTACAGGGCCCATAATATAAAAAATCGACCTAGCTTGCTAGAAAATTTTTATTAACCCAAATGACGTCGTACAATCAAGCAGCAGCAACATTTTTATAGCAGCAGACACAAATAATGAGGTCATCACTTTTTTATGACATGTGATATTTACAGACAATTCTCATAATAGGAGGAAAGCCAATTAACATATCGTTTTTACATTTACATCCAGTGAAAATAAGTTTACCGGAATGAAATATTACAATGGTCATTTTGGGGTCACTCATTCTGTAAGTTAGGCCGGGAAATAATTCAGGCATGAACATACTTTACCTGGGGTAGGCTTTGCACAATTCTTCCAGACAAATTTTGAATCCGGTTGTATGGGAACCCACAAAATTTGTGATTTTAAAATTACTGGGCTTGCACGTATATCCCCTACATTGTAGCCCCTCCATTAAATTATCCAAGATGCAGGGGGCATCTGCGGCAGTCTTTATTCCCACACATACAACTCTTCCATTCGGAAAAATCAATAACCTCACCTTGGGGTTGTCTCCTTTAAAATCAAAGCTGAGAATTTCCTGGGGTTGTATAAACAGTCTGTAAATACCTTCTGTAGTTAGATCAAATCCAATTGGCACCCCAATTCCATTGTTACGGTCATATTCTGAAGTGTAGGGGGCATGGTGGTGTCCAGAGTTGTAACTAAAATATAAAATGACCCAATGTTGTTGGTTCTTCCTATTTATACCCTTTTACATGCTTATGTCATTTAAAAATGAAATAATTGATTACTTTTTCGAAAATGTAACTTGACGATTACTTTCCCTGTTACAAAATTGACACATTCATTTGCATCTGTTTTAAGAAAAATCTCAATTTCTGAAAAGTTTTTGACCAATATGGGTACGTAGTGGGGGGAATCATATATTTTGTTGACAATTTCTCCGTATCTATTTTCTATGCTCACAATTCTTACGAGAGGTGTGAGAACATCACCCACTATTTGAGGTTCTACCAGGACCTGAACCTACCTCTTACGTCAAAGGGGTATTTTGACCATGTTGAACTTAAAATTTTTGGTTCAGCAAATCCAAGAATATGTTGCAAGCCTGATGACAATTGTACACTTTCAATAATTTCATTATTTATTTTGATACTAGCTTTTCTATTGTAGTTATTGTAGAAGAACTCTACACCCTTGGCGATGCCAGCCTTGTCCTCAGCAGTTAATGCGTTTTTGATGGTAACAATGCTTCCCTACCCTTTTTTAATAAGTTTGAGACACCCTCTTTGCCCTGTTCTTCCAGAGCCTATGTTATGGGCCGTCCTCTCAGATAATCAGATGCAATATTTGAACCAGTGGATAATGCTTGTCTCCCAACATGGGAGGAGACTGACTTAAATATGGGCACAGCCATTCTAAATAGAGACCTAAAAAAGCTACCTAGTCCAGCTCCCTGTTGGTAAGGAGTACCCTTGAATCCAGTATAGTACTGTAACCAGATGTTCAAATTTTCAGGATTGTAATATTGGCGCATTTTGTTTCATAAAAATTTATTGTGTTAATATTCTTTTTCTACTTTTATACTTTTAGTCTATTCCACATTGTTCGTGCATTTATTCTTTTCAGAGACCTTCAGGGTGATGAGGAGGGCGTAGACACTGACGATAAGGGTGATACATAAACGTCATCATCCAATAAAGTTAACCTTGACTTATTCATGATAATGGACAGGGGAACATTAGCTTTGTGCAAGTTTTTTACAAAAATTTCAGCACCAATAGCAGGCAGTCTACTTCTGCTATCTTGAGAAAAATCCGAAATTAAATCAACAATATTTGTTGCCGTAACCTTCTTTCCATCAACAATCATTTGCCCTGCATCAGACCACTGCATATGAGGATTTTTCTTTGCATAATTGTAAAGTTCCCAAGCGAATACTTGATATTTTTTCGGAATTACAGATAAAGTGCTTTCTAAAAAAGTGTCAGTATGTGATGAGGTTCCTGGAGTATTTGCAGGTTCATTGGGTACAGGTAGGGGTACCAACAAGGGGGGTTCTCAAACCTCAACCTGAAACGGGTTTGTTTGCTCATCAATTGCTTTCATATACCTATGCAATACTTGATTATAAACAGTTAGTTTCGAATCAGTGTGCAACCGCCTATCTAGTAGAATTTTATTCATTTCCTTGTCCAGGTTAGAGGTTTATGTATCGTCACATCCGGCTACATCATGGGGAACTAGAATCATTTTGTTTGTGTGCATCATTTTTTCTTCAAAGCATCAATTAATAATTGGCCTGCTATTCCAAGAACCGGAGCCAACAATGCAGGCGAAAAACCACCTCCTTGCTCGAGTATCGTTTTTCTATCCTTTAACTTTGTATTTTTATCTGCTAGAATTCTCAAATTGTATTTATGCTTTTTCTATTCATCAACTTTTTTGGGTGAAACCTTTATATTTCCGTTTAATGTGTTAAGTATGCACTCGCATAAGCAGGGGATCAGATCCTCATCAGCTGTTTGAATCATAGCTTTGCGCTGCTTAGGTTTTGCTTTGGATAATACTTTGATATAGTTGATGTTACGTTTTAGTCTATCAGGAGCCATACTGTAATGGAGTTTACGCGAAAATTATACGCTTTTATACTTTTGGCAAATATACAGCTGGATTATCAGAAAATATTCCGGTTCTTAGTCTAAATTTATCCGGAGTTGTTTGAGATAGATCAATTAGCAAAAAGCTGAATGGTTTTAATGTAGCATCGGCGAAGGCTTCTAAAAAATATTTTACATTAGATGAGAATAACTGCCGGGCTAGGATATTTACTTGCAATTTATCTGGGGGATTTTTCATAAGTACAATATACTCGGCATTAATTCTAGACGTCCGCAAGCCTGAAAAAAATATATTATGCACAATATGGACTACGGGAACACTCAAGTGGTGATACCCCGGCGTGAATAATGCAATTAGTTGAGAGTTATTTTTCATTTGGAGCATCACATTATCTAAAATTAACATCTGTGGCATTGGTGTGTGCTCCCTGATAAGACTCATGTCGGGTAATCCTTGAACGAATGTGACATTTTCATTTTTAAGTTCATCATATGCATCCTGATACTGGGTATAACACCAGTAGATTTTTTGTGGAACAGGGTATACCATAGCATTCACATTTTTTATCAGTTCTTTGACAAATGTCTTTTTTCCAGCCTTGGTGGGTCCCGAGACCAAGCACGTAAATGGGTGTTTAAAACGGAAATCCATTTTTTTGTTTTTTTTTTATTTTTTGATTCCTTTTATATAATTTTTTATTTTTATTTTTTATTTTCATAAATCATATATTAATATCGAACAGCAAGCCACATTTGGGCATCAAGGGCGCTGTACACACGCATTACCCATATATCTCTATACTGAGGGTGAATAGAACACCATAAGTTGTGAAAAAATGCTCATCACGTGTTAGCAATGCTTTTTCCAGGGACAAGGCGAACAGCCAAAATCCTCTTTTTTTCTTTTTTTCTCCTTCTTGGGGCACCCTTTTCCATTCATCCTTGAAATGTTGCGCCATTTTCTCCCAAAAGTAGGATGCAATACTGGCCAATTGTGCATTGGTATGATATGGACTGACAATTAGCATATTACTGAACTGGACCATGAATTGGTGGAACACGACTTGCTCGAACTCCATTTTTTACATTTTGTACAAGTTGCAGTCCTTTTATACTTTTTACTGTTCCCCCTGGATCATCATTTCTCGTTCAGCCAATTGACGTCTTAGCACGGATGTAGCTGCGTGTTGCACGGCCAGATTATAGTCTATGCATCTGGGGCACATGCTTACTGTAAATAACATGTTACCCCCTGAAGTTAGGAAGCAGTCTCGTTCGCAGGTATTTTTCTGACAAAAATAGCACAGTTGTATGGTTAGAGGGTACATGGGGCGTTCGTAATTGTAGGAGCACAACTATATGGGTGACGTTATCGTCTTTCCTCCATTTTTCGACTCCATATTGACTTTTTAAATATTCTAGGTTCGTGAGTGCTTCTATACCTTTTGCTACAACAGTTTTATTAATTCAGTTACCCAGGAGTTAAATTTGGTGGGGTGACCTCTCCACTTTACAAAATACTCGGTTTTTTCCACCACGTTTTCTGGTTTTTATTACATTTTCCACAATGCACACATCATCAAAAATATCAATTTTTTGGAGCTCTTGTTCATAAAAAATACCCTCTAAAATTTCGCCCAAAGCATCCTTCAAAATGTAGACGGCTGGACGCCTGGCTTTACACTGGTGAACAGTAAATGTCCCTTCGCTCCAGTTCAGAGTATACCCCTTTTCAAAATGACCCTTGACCTTGCTAATGCGTACTTTATCACCCTGTTTAAACTTGAAAATAACAGATTTATTTGGCAGTAACTGAAACGCTTTTTTTAGTACAATATTTTGATTATTTTTAGACACTGAACTGTGGACCATTCCTATAGTCCTATGTGCAGACCTGTTGTAAGCTACTACCAAATCTGGTAAAATATTTACATATTGGTATGTGTTGTTTTTCGTAAAATAACGCCACATTTTTTCTTTCAAGGTTCTATTGAACCGTTCTACAACGCAAGCTTTTGTTTCACTTTTTGTTGTGAAAAATTGTATTCCCGCCTTTTTTAAATAAGCTTGAAAATCTTTATTCACAAACTCAGTCCCAGCGTCGGTTTGAATTTTTTGCAGTTTACGACTCGATGATGTCAATATACCGTCAAAAGCTTTTATTATGCTACCACCAGTTTTGTTCTTTAGGGGTACCACCCACGCATATTTCGAAAAAAGATCTACCCAAGTCAACAAATATTTTTGTTCATTGTTATACTTTGATATGGAGCTCAGATCGACCAGGTCCATCTGCCATTGCTCATCTATGCTACTCACGATAACCTTATTCTGGGGGTACGAGCGTCTAGCATACTTATGCACAACATAGGTCGTTTGTTGGGCCAGCCAGTTTTTCACTTTTTTTATTGTGATGTTATAGTCAACTTTCTTGACCCTTTCATATAAATTATGCACACCACTATATCCTTCAGTTGGATCGTAGTACAAATTATGCAACAAAGCATCCATGTTTCTATTTTTTATAAAATATGCACAGTTTTTACGCATTTTTATAGAAGCTATAGTTTTTGAACAACTAGCACAAAATTTCATTCTTACTACGAGGCACCCTTTTGCATCTCTTTTCATGAACAGGACGCATTTTGAACATGGTTCATTATTTTCACTGGGTTTTTTTGCTATATGAGCGTAGTTTGGTAAATCAAATAGTGTACGAAAAAGGTATATGATGCACCTGCATACATATTACGTAATGTCGAGCACTTTTAGGTGTTTGGCCACAAGTTTTGCAGGCTCGGTTCATGTTTTGTATTTTATAATGCAATAAGGAACAGATAAGCACCTGTTTTTATAATGTTTTCTCAAGCAATATTAGGTTGCCTACGAAAATCTTTTCTAGTATTCAGAATATCCATAAAGTATTTTTGCAACATTTTAATTAAAAGCAACGCAGCCAAAATAATTAGCAGTATAACGCAGCTCATAATTTCATTATAGATAGACTTTACCTGGGATCTGTCCAAACATTTGGCGGTAGTGGTAACTTTATAAAAAAGTTTGGAACTGATAAAGTTTCAATTCTTGGCATTGAAAAAAGCTAATTTTGATGCAAGATGTACCTGGATATGTCAAACGTTGTGATGCATTTTTTGCACGTGGGGGCCAATAGTTGAAATAATTGCACATTTTGGGTATCTATGATGAGATGATCGAGTTGGATTTTTCATAAAATAGCACTTATCTTTTCAAAATCTGATTGAGGGATGGTGCATTGGACTCTTACCAGGATTACAGTCTTGTATGCTCGTCTATCGTTTATTTCTGGTATAAGTTTTCTTTTGGAAATCACTCTTTTATTGATTTGAAAGTCGGCTACATGCCGGCAGATGTCTACAGCTACTCGAGACGATGGAGGGAATTTGCACACCTGACATGTGTTGCGCCACTTTTTGCACACTAGTTCACAGGTTCGAATGTGTTTGTACCAAGGAATGTATGTGAGAATATGAAAATGCAGTTCCAATTGTGAAGAATTTGTCATATTCAAAAGAAAAAGTAGTGAACGCATGTTGCACGTAATTACCAAGAACAACAAAATGATGCTTTTGAATAATAATGCGAGTAGACAACAAAAAAAATGATGACGTCAAAAAAAGTAGCTAAGCTTAGAGAAGATGGCCGTTTTTCATATTTGTCCGAGTTTTTTATATTTGTAAGCTGAACAAAAAAGTGACGTCAAAAATGGCTAGCTAATTTTAGAAAACTGGGTTTGTTTTTACATGCAATAGGTTGCAATCGAATAAAAGAAGAATGAGTGATGAATCATGTCCAGTGTTTCAAATGATGACGTGACTTTTTAGTTTTTACAAGTGACCAAAAAAGGGGTAGCTAATTTTAGAAGCCTCTATTGTTTTTACATGCATAAAAAAGTTGTGAGACAAAAAATGGCTTAAAAATGTCTGGCTAATTTTAGAAGCAACTCATCAAAAAAAGGGTGACTCATTGTCATGCAATTTTTTTTGTTATAAAGGTTATTTTGTCCTGAAAAGGTATAGAAAGGGAGGGTGAACAGAGAAGAAGTCATTCTCCAAAATTTCTCAGTCATGGAGCGGCTTTCTAAACTTTGCTTGAAAACCATCATTGGTTCAAATTTGTGGGGCGACCCAAAACATATGGATGCCGTCAGACAAAATTTACATATGCTAAATGTAAATGATGTGATGGACCCCAACTTTTTGATTTCTGTGCAAACGGATGAACCATCAACATCACTGGCTTATTATTTTGATCTAAACCTAATCAAAGATCAAAATATGCCAAAATTTAACACAAGAGCAAAAAGTTATAAATTGAAATTCAAAAATATGGATACGTGCCCCAACGTCCATATAACCTTGGGGGATATATTCAACCACATTCTGAGCAGTATAAAAACGTCGGCTAAAGACGGGGACTTGGTGGGATTTTACCTTCATCAGAAAAGTTTCATGGACCGTCCCCTAGTGCTTCCTTATTGCAATGTGAGTCAATTATCATCTGAAACGATTCTGTCACAGATTGAATGACTGGAACAGTCCAACAATGATATGACATTTGAGGGTGACATGTTAGTCAAATTTACGCATGTTATTCCATTAAAAGGGATGGTATATTTTAAAAAAAAATGGGTACATTCAAGGAAAAACTCAAACCTAACAGATGCATCCTAAAAATAAAAAATTCAGATAATTTGTGCTGCGTTAGAGCATTGGCCATGGCCCAATCCTATGTTAACAATGACCTGCATCTAAACACCATAGGTAAACCGCGTAATACCCCCAATACCATGCAAAAATGATTGGCGGATGTACTAATGACCATGGCGGGTCTGGGGGATGTTGTAAAGGGGTGCGGTTATAGTGAACTAGAAAAATTGCAGACTGCACTTTCGCCTCATTATCAAATAGAAGTATGGTGCAAAGAGGACTTTAATGATTTATTCTATGAACGTCCACTGCGGACAAAATATTAAATCTATACTTACACGAGAGTCATTATGACATCATAACCAGTATGCCCGCATTTTTCAACACATCATACTTCTGCGACAGGTGCAATAAATCATATAAATGTGCAACAGACCACAAATGCCCAGTTTAAATGTCTGAATTGTCCTACTTTACCTTATTGTCCATTTGACCAGTGGATAAAATGTGACTCTTGCCTATGGAATTTTTCAAACAATGACTGCTTCGCAGCTCATAAAAACAATATTAATTCAAAAGGAGGACCCTGTCTCCCAATATGCGAACAATTGTACATGTGCAAGACCTGCGATAATTCATTCGGGTGTAAAAACAAACACACCAGCTACTCATTCTATTGTACAGTGTGCCACAAGTCCATCTTCCCTGATAATCACCAGTGCTTCATTGAAAAAGCCAAATTACCAAAAAAGGATAAGAAAACGCAATCCTATATATTTTTTGACTTTGAAACAACTCAAGAAACATTAATCGCTGATGAAACATTTCTGCATATTCCTATGTTATGTGTCACCCGTAAAGTATGTGATGGGTGTAATGATGAACAGTTAGATGCATGTGATAATTGTGGGCAAAATTTGCATATCTTTATGGGGGAAAATTGCCTGAAGGAATTCTGCACCTGGCTGTTCAGTGAGCAAAATCAAAAATCGATAGCAATCGCCCATAATTCCAAGGGCTTCGATGGAAAATTCATACTAATTTACATGCACAAACATTGTATCAAGCCAGAAATTGTTCCCAGGGGACTCGAATTAATTTCAATCAAAGGGGATGGTGCAAAAATAATCGATAGCTTCAACTTCTTACCCATGCTCTTGTCCACATTACCCAAAGCATTTGGTATTGATGAACTTGTAAAAGGGTATTTCCCTCATTATTTCAATACGAGAGCAAACTGGGAATATGTGGGACCATTACCAGCACCTCATTATTATGGGGCCGATTCTATGAAACCCCATGAAGCTGAAAAAATCTATGAATGGTATAATTCAAAAATGAATACTGTAATTAACTTCAAACACAAAGTTCTAGCCTATTTTCATAGTGACGTTGATATTCTACAACAGTGTTGTATGAAATTTTGTCAATTATTTATCGATCAAACCGGTGTCGACCCATTCTTTAGTAGCCTTACAATCGCCAGTGCATGCAATCTCCTGTATAGATTGAACCATATGCCTGAAAATGTCATCAGTGTGGTGCCTTTTTCGGGGATAACGAGAATGTATCCAATCAATAATTGCAATTAAATGGTTAAAATGGCTGTCAGCCACAAACCAAACCCAAATAAGACATGCGGGAAGTGGTCCAGAAATTAAAATTGGCAATTACAAAGTGGATGGTATACAGGGTAACAACATATACGAATTTCAGGGTTGCTACTATCATGGGTGTCCAAAATGCTTCCCTGACCATAATAGAAAAATACTAAATGGCCTAATGTCCATGGAGGATGCTCATCAAAGAACTCTCAATAAAATATCATTCCTCAAAGGTAACGGGTATAATGTCATGGAAATGTGGGAATGTGAACTCGATATGCAACTTAGAATTGATCCTGATATGCAAAAATTTTTTGTCTCAATTAAATTGCACGAACCCATCAACCCGAGTTTATGCATTCTTTGGTGGGCTCACTAATGCAACATGCTTATTATCATACAAAAAATAATGAAAAAATTCATTACATGGACATATGTAGCCTGTACCCATGGGCGTGAAAATACGGACGATTCCCCTTGGGTCACCACAATATTATAACTGAAAATTTCCAACCAATATTACCGGGGGTCAAACGGTATGAAGGACTAATTAAATGCAAAGTATTACCCCTCAAAAATTGTTGCATCCTGTATTACCTTACAGAACAAGGCAAAAATTAACTTTTCCATTGTGCAAAATGTGCGCGGATGGAAATAATGATAAATGTGGGCATACGGATGATGAAAGGTCAATCAGTGGTACATGGGTATGTCACGAACTTTATAAAGCTGTGGACCTTGGATATATTGTCCTGGATATACAGGAGGTATGGCAATATTCCCAATTCTCGGAGTACAAAAATGTCAACAGCAGCTCACCTGATGGCCTATTCACTCAATATATGAATCAATTCATAAAAATCAAGCAAGAAGCAGATGGGTGGCCATCGTGGGTGCAAACTGACGAGGACAAACAAAAATATCTGCAGGAATGGGTCAACAAAGAAAATATTCAGTTGGATCCCTCAAAAATCAATGAAAACCCCGGCTTGAGAGCTCTCGCAAAGTTATGCCTCAACAGCTTCTGGGGAAAATTGGGCCAAAGGAGTAATATGATGCAAAGTGAATATTTCACAAAACCATGTGAGTATTTCAAGCTTTTAAGTGATAATAGTAATATTATACACAGTACTCATGCTGTGAGTAATGAGATGATCATGGTGAATTATACCAAATCTGATGATTTTGTACACATATTGTCCAATACTAAATCTGTGTTAGCTGCTTATGTAACGTGTCACCCGCATCTCAAACTGTACTCTTATATCGAAAAATTACAAGATCATGTACTATAGTTTGACACTGATAGCTTAATATATTTGAGTAGGCCCTCCGACATATATGAAGTGCCCGTAGGTAATTATTTAGGCGAAATGACTAATGAGCTTGAAGAAGACTATGGAACAGACGCCTATATTTGTGAATTTGTTGCAGGGGATCCTAAAAATTATGGTTATAAAGTGCATGTAGATAATTTAGAAAAATGTAGCTTAAAAGTTCGTGGATTTTGCTTAACTCATTCTATAGCTTCGATGTTAAATTTTGAGACTGTAAAATTTATGGTACAGCTATTCGTAAGTCAACAAATAGATTCTTACTGTAAATTAAGTTATACAAAAATCGTCTGCACTGAAGAATGCGATGTATTAACCAAACAAATGTATAAAAACAATAAAATTGTGTATGATAAACGTGTTGTGCTTACACAAAATGTTTGTACCAAAATTGGATATAAAAGGGAGAAAAACTTCTTATAAGTATGATGTTACTCGAGCTAAAGACCAGAATGGTCCCAGTCAGATTCCAGGCCCTGTACTTAAGGATAGGCCGAAAAATGCTATCTTTTGTGTGGGGACTCCGTAGACACCTTATACTACTGTTAAGTCCTCTATAATGACAAGGGAGAGCCCAAAAAAGATGTAAATCTTTCCAGAGCAAAGCACTGGTAATTGTTTTTGGGTATTGACATTCTGTGATGCTGGAAAATCAATTTTCTTTACATTTCTTTCAAGAATTATATTCAAATCAAAAGTCGTGATTTCTGGAATTTGCTTGAAAAATTTTGAAATCAATGATTTATTTGTAAATTCTCATGAACTAGGTGGAAAATGTATGAATAAGAAGAGTACGAATTTCCGAATGATATTTCCATAAAGATTTTGAATGGATTTTACATCAGAAAAGAAATAATCTCATCAAAAAGCTCAAAAACGTGACATATTAATCTTTCTCCAAAGGAAAAAATTTAAATCTCCTTTAAACATCATGATAAAATATTGAAGACTTTGAATTAAAACATGAGATAATATGTTTAAAATGACGAAAACTTTTATAGATTAAGTGATAAATGAAGGTAGACATGCTAAAAGCCACGCCTGAGGTAGGTAATAGAGATGAGCTGGGTATCGGGAACTGGATACTCAAATATCCACATAAATTTTGGGATCCAGATTCACTAAACCAGATTTTTTTTGGATCCAAATCCAATCCGAATCCATTGAACCAAATTTTTTATGATCCTGTTCCAGACTTGTCATTAAATAAGATGCTGTCATAATCAGATATTCATTATTATTCAGATAAAATTTTACACTATTAGAAAACACCAAAAAAATTTTCAGTGCTTTGCACCAGATTTTATGATTCTCTGCAATACTATTTTTCTACAAGTCGTGCTTTCTGGAGAAAAAATGTTGGCCGCCCTCCTGTATGAAAAAGGCGAAATTTGATCCATTTAAAAATGTGAAAATCTATTTTTCCAATTTTTCGCAACTGTAATTTCAAACATGAAGCTGAGTTTGAATTGAGAAGCATCATGGAACTAATTTTCAGAAATTTCAGGTTTAACTTGAAGTTTTTCAGATTTATGAAAGTTATGAGTATATTTTCTCAATTAGTAAGATGATTATAAAGGATGGGAACTCGAATGCTGTTAAGAAGAAACGTTCTGCGAAAATACCTAAAAGATCTTTTTTTTCAGTTTACAAAAAAAAATTTTCTTCATACAAAGACTTTTTTGCCAATCTTTGAGCAGGTACAAAGAGGCTTGTACAAAAACTATACTGGAATAGTAGCAAAATTATATTTGAGAAACAGTAATTTTTCAACAGTATTACCCATCAAACGATTTTTGGTAGGATCATAAATTTGATCAGCACCACTGAATAGCTGTTCATAGGGGACACTTTTGGCTGATGCTAATTTAAGTTTACTTTCTGCATGGAGCAATTGTCCAGAGACGTTTGAAATTTAAGTTCATGCTCTAATTTGGTTTTTGAGTTGCTAGGTTCATTTTTTGGCTATCTTTAAAGAAAACACAAAAATTACTTCTTTAACACAAACTATACTAGTAGCCATTTGTTCCACAATTAGTTCTATCTTCATTATATTTTTTTTAGCTACAAACTGCTTATATATTGCCATATGTTTCCTCTCCAAATATTTTCTCTGACATCCAGTTCACTAACTTTTTCTTATTTAATGTACTTTGTCTTTTCTTCATCATCTGAGGACACTGTGAAGTAGTCCCACACTCTGCTAGCGAAAGTAGTCCCACACTCTGCTAGCCAAAGAAGAACTTGAATCCATAATTTCTGAAAAAAGTTCCCATTTCTATTTCTAAAGGGTTAATATGGGGGTTGTTTATGGGTTTTGACTTGAGGTTTTTGAATGTAAGGATAACTTGTGCAAACTGACACTGTGTTTCTGATTATCTCTAAATGTGTGTTATACAACCTTTGCTATTTCAGTTCTTACTGGAAGAAGAATCCGCCTCAAGGGGAAGGATGTCATTTACAAAGAAGAAAAAAGAAAAAGGCAAAAGAAAGCAAGAACAGCAGAGGAAAACGATCAAGAAAGACAAGGGCAAAAGAAAGTGACAATTAAGGACTATTATGACATTTACAAATGATTGTTATGATGAAGACGCACACTTGCACTGCATTTGTGTATAGTATTCTCTAAAAAAAGGGCGAAAGTGCATATTGATATGTATGGCATAATGGCTGAGGAAGAAATTCCATATTTTTATGATTTGTTATAAAAAGTATGAAAAATTGCACTTTTTCCAATCTGCAGTAAAAAATCAAATATCACCCTTCTGCTTTGTACAAAAGAGGCTTGAAGGTGGGCCCAGTTAGCAGTAAAAATCAATAAATTTCGTTTATGCATAGAAATTCGCTTTTTTTACTAGGAAAGGAAAAATACCACACTTGCATGAAAAATTAACATATTCGAAAATTTTCTTGAATAAATCAGACACAAAATGCATATTATTTATCATTTTTTCTTAGCTGTCACGAATATCTATGGATTTGTAACCAATTTGAAAGATCTTTCCATCATTTCTACTGTTTTCATTGTAATTCAGTAAAATACACTGATGCATGTTCAAAAAATATTCATAATTGGATATCATATATGAAAGTATTCATATCAATTCAAAATGCAGCCCAAATTCAATTTCCATTCATTTTATTTATGGCAAAAAAATAATGGCATAGCTGTATGTAGTTTTTATCATTATGTTATCATTAGAGACCGGAAAAATATGTTCCGCACATGTTTTTTTTATTGACGGATTCGGATTCTACATGTTCGAAAACGTAGGTTGCACATGTTTTCCCCTCATTTAGCCCCCCCTTTTCAGCACATGTTTGCACATATTTTCGCATTTTTTTCGAATTTGCACATATTTTGCAATTTTGTGATTTTTTGCACATATTTCATTAATTTTCAGAAAATTTACCATTTTATTATTATTTGTGATGTCTAAAATCGGTGCGTCGAAAATAAGGTCGTTGGCAGAGAGCTATAAGAATGAATGTATAGTCACCGACGGATCTATTCTAAAATGTGAAGCCTGCGATTCCGTGTTGAAAGTTGATAGTAAACATCAAAAACCGCTGATCGACCAACATATACGTACACAACGGCATCGCGACTGTGTGAAAATTCACCATTCAAAGTCATCATCATCATCATCACAATCTTTTTTGAGTAACAGTTTTGCAAAGGCAGCTGAAAACAACAACGTGGCTAAAAAATTTGAGTCTGATTTAACAAAAGCTTTGATTCAATCGAACATTCCATTATTCAAAGTTAATTGTGCGCCGTTTCGAAAGTTTTTGGAGGAGTATACGAAGAAAAAAATTCCTGATGAAAGTTCTTTGAGAAAATCTTACGTCAACCCAGTATATTTGGAAACCATCGACAAAATACGTACGATAATTGGCGACAGTGATATTTGTTTTATTGTTGACGAAACAACAGACGCAACACAACGCTTTGTTTTCAACGTTTTGGTGATGCCTTTAAATGGTGCTTTTGTAAAGCCAATGTTGATCAAAGTAAATTATTTGCCAGTAGTTTCCAAATTTTAAGTTTTCATCATAATACTAATTTCTAGATGTACGATTTGGAAAAAACAAACAATTCAACTGTCATGCAATCGATCAACGATGCTTGTATGTTCTTGTGGCCGAACGGCGTCAAATACGACAAAGTTGTGCTCATTGTGAGCGATCAAGCGGCATACATGAAACTTGCAATATCAAACTTAAAAGCACTCTATCCAAAATTGCATCACGTTACGTGTTTGGCACATACTCTTCATCGCGTGTGCGAAGCAGTACGCGATGAATACGACGCCGCCAACAACTTTTTGAGCTGCTTCCGGAAATTGCTCTTAAAGGCTCCAGCACGTGTCCAGCTATACAAAGAAGTTACCGGTACTTACATCACAATTTTTATCGATGTATGCATGCATAGTGTAATGTAAACTTTGTATTCTTAAGAGCTGCCTCTACCACCTGATACAATAGTCACCAGGTGGGGAAGTTGGATAACAAGTGCGACTTTTTTGTGCGAAAATTTCAACAAAATCAAGACGTTTGTGCAACAATTACCCAACGATGGTAAAGCTACGAACGATTGTAAGCGGCTTGTTGACGACGATGTTGTTAAAGATGAATTGTTCAATTCAGCAACGTACAAATTTTTGGTAACATTTTTAAATTTATGAAAATTTCATTTTAAAGATAGAATTTGTTTCCAATTAATTAATTAAATTATTTTCTTTATATTTCTTATAGATGGTGGCAATTGAGAAGTTGGAGAAGAGTGGACTGAAGAAAGAAGAACAGTGGCAAATTTACGACGAAGTCAAGGCTTTGTTGTACGGATTTGCACGTGAAAAGTTGGATTCCAGTTTGAACAATAACCCTGACGTTGTCAAATTTGTGAAAGAAAAGGATCCGGAATTTCGGCTGACGACGATGTATGCGCCGCTAGTTTTGGTGGACGTCGAAAGATCGTTTTCACAATATAAGATGTTGTTGAGTGATCGTCGTCGAAATTTCACTTTCCAGAACATTGAAATGATTAGTGTCGTGAATTACAACAGTTTCCTATTCGAATAAAATGTGTTGTGTTATGGAATAAAGTTTGAACAATAAGTTATTTTAGCACATATTCTTCCAATATAGCACATATTTTAGCACATATTTCGATAATATTTGGCACATATTTTAGCACATATTTCGATAATATTTTGAACATATTATTCCGGTCTCTAGTTATCATGTATAGTGAATACCTGACTGGTCGTCCAATGAAAATCACTGAAAAATTTAGGAGTATTACATCACAACACAGACAATGAATTGAGTTTATAAAACGTGAAATTTTACTACTTTTTTACCATATTCTTCATCCAGTTTTGCTTTTCTGATGTAACAAAAAATCCAATTCAATTCAAAGCAAATCTACTTCAATTGTTTTGGATGCTAGTTCATCAGAAGCAATTAATCAGTTATTTGGATTTCCTCAGAATTTGATGTGGTATAGGTTGTGGTAAAATCTGTTGCATCATAGCATTTCACCTTATTAATAACATTTCAATGCATATTTATTGAAGTGGTGGTGGTAAACAATAAGTAATTTTCCTCTTTTGCACAACATCCAACAACATTCAATCCACCAAAATGCACCTTTTCGGTTTTGAATTCCCCAAAAAAATTTCCACAATGAGAATCATACCCAAGATTTTCTCTGCATTTCGAAATTTTTTCCTCAAGAGACACCATCACTGCTTTTTTTCCACAAATGTAGGAAGGGGTCAAATTTTTTCCACGTCTTTTCGTCTAAAAATCCTCTTTTTTTGCTTGAAAATGCTCATAAACACTTTATTTAAATGTTTTTGAGCTTTTTAAGGCATTCTGATGATCATTCTGCTCTGGGTTTTTTTTTTGCGCAGGCCAGGTTGCAATGTGCAACAAAATTTTGATTCCACAGATGATTTTTGGTTACTCACTCTAAAATCGAATATTTTGCTTTAATGTATCGAAAAACCATCCCAAACCAGATTTCTTGTGCTTCGTTGGATCAGCATCTGTTTTAGGCATTTAAAATCCAATTTTCTGAGTTTTAGAGAGAAAAAGAAAAGATAAATATGACAACACAAGAGTAATTTATTCTGAATTCCAATATTTTATAAGGCTGGAAAATATGTCTTTCCGCCTTTTATCTCTCAGACAGAAGGTTTGATTTTTCAGTGAATTTAATGAATTTTCAGTTGGACAAACTGAAATTCAAAAATTGGGCAAGCGACTAAGAAGTTAGATCTTTCAACCGGCAAGAGTTTCTAGCATTGTCTTACAATCAAAATATTTTAATCACATGAAAATCAAAATTTTTATGAAGATTGCAAAATATTTTGTGAAAATGAATGAAAAATGTTAGTTTCCATCAAATATGTCAAAGAACAAAGAGCCCGGAAATGTTCACTATCTTCTATTTTAGAATGCATAAAAATGCATCAAAATCCTATAACCTGATCAAAAGAGCAGTCAAGCCTTAAGTCGCACTGTGCAACCCAGCAGAAAAAGTTTAGCAGCACAGCCCGAAAGGTGTGTGCAAAAAACAATCCTGATTCTGATCATATATCTCGAAAATTGATTTAAAATTCAAGATTGTCAATCAAACATGAAAAAATATGTTTAAGATGATGAAAACTATTAAAAGCTAAATGAAAAGTAAACATAGCTTGCTAAAAGCCATGCCTCAGCTTTGTAATGAATATAATGATTATTAAAGTAATAACTGGCTCGAAGTGCCAGAAAATTGTGAGATTTGGATCTCCTAAAATGCCCCAAAATGCATCTTTTCAATATGAAAACCCCAGATTTTTCTTCCACATTTGTGGAAAAACCCTAGAAATTTTTTCCACATTATAGTGAAAATGAAGAGAAAACAGTGGACGTCATTTGAGGAAAAAACAGTGGTAATAAGTATCTGCTGTACCAATGTTCAATGATTGGACAAATAAAAACTTGTTAATCCGAATTTTCATGTTGATCCAACATAAAAAAATTGTTGTCAGTTTTGTTATTCGCACATAAATCTTTCATGTTGACTCTACAGAACTTCTTAAAAAATTGCATTGTTATTGCTTTAACATTGAAACATTGTCATTCCAACAAGGGTCTCATGTACATTCTACATTTCCTTTTTACAGTGTACATTGAGAATACAGAAAAATGAAGATCATCCTTGTCTCATGGCAATTAGTCAGAACAGATAATTCTTAGCCTTTAACAGCATTTATTAAACAATCTCTGTTATATATGACCCTCATTGTTCAGTAAAGAATGCAGTGTGACATTCGCAACAGACCTGTATAAAGCATTATATAAATTAGTTTGATGTAATGTGCACTAGGACTTGTAGAAGATCCTCAAAAAACTTTACTATAATTAATGTGGACTGGGGTTGACTGGAATACCCATCTCAGACTGGTCCCAGAAAAAAAGGTGTCAGGCAAGCAGCGAAAAACTGGCAATTTTGTGAAAAAGAAGTGAAGAATAAACATTTACACAAACTTTGTGGCTTTCGATAAATATAGAGTAGTTCAATTTTTCAAGTGGATTAACCCAATTATTTTTTAAATTTTGCATGTACTTTGACAGCAGAGGAATATTCATAATTTATATTTTACATTTCTGTCTAAAATGACAGTTTATTTTCTCAATGTAACAGTTATCAAGTTTTTTTGACCCTACTGCCAGTTAGGCCCTTGCATCACATCGGAAGAAGTTGAAAATTTGGGCTTCAGTCAAACACTTTTCGAACTTTTCGAATTTTTCATACATTTGAAGCCTGGTCAGTTGGTTAACATGCTCAAATTCTGTACAAAACTGCATCAGAAAAAGTAATGTTTAGTATTAATGAAAATGAATTTTAACTTGTTTCCCTTTGTTTGGCAGAAGACAGGTTCTGTTTTCCACAATGATAAGCCATTTTACAGTAGCTTCAGTCAATGTTAAGAGCCTAGAAATGGCTGGGGATCGCTATCATTCAATAGAAAACATTCTTGAAGCAAAAGGGGTTGTCAATTTGACAGCCACCCTGATTATCATGCAAAAGTTCAACAAGAAGATATCACCATCATCACTTTATACAATGCAGCAGTTAAACTACTACAGAAAACCATGGTGAAGGCATGTGAAGCCATTAATGTGGGGACTTATCTACAAAACAAATACCTCCCCACCATGGAACTCTATAGTCAGTTAAGAAAAATTGGAATTGGTACCATTGATGGCTTTAAAGTGAAGATGAATAGCAAATAAGGGTCTATGTAACACTGTATATAAAGTGAATTTGTTTTAGGGCCAGGAATTGGATATTGTAATCTACAATATCATATGATCAAACTCATATTTTTCTATTGGATTTCTCAAAAATTGTAAAGGATTTAATATGGCCCTAAGCAGAATTCAATGTCTGTCATTTATTGTTGTGTTAGGCTACTGTGCATTGAAGATGATGTAACTGACCCTTCGGTTTAGACAAAGGAAATCACAACAGTTCTGACCACAGGCTAACAAAATACAATAAACCAAAACTCTCTCACACATTTCACCAGATACACGCTAGTACTTCACCAAACCTCTGGCAGAACACCTTGGCACGTACTTCAGGAGAACATACCCAAGTCTCCACTCCTAATCTTAAAAGAGCCTCCACTAGCCTCACAAAACAAAACAATTACGGGTCCAACTTATATTGGGAATGCAACGGGCGACGCCACAAAACAATGAGAAAATACTTATAAAGTAAGATGATTGGCGGCGATGCTCCCATAAAAAATAAACAATATTGACCAGAATGAAAAATACATTGAAAAACTCGCAAAACAGTAGCTAAACATTTCTATGTGAATTTTATTCTTACTTTTTGCCACTTTTCGCCACATCCTACTGCCTGCGCACGCACACCAGAAGCTGAACATGTGCACCTGTGGCAACCCAGACATCTCTTGGCCCTCAAAACTGACCAACAGGAGGTGAAAACCTTTCTTCAGTCTGAGTCTCATACTGAGGTCCCGACTGCTTCCCCTCAGAAAAAAATTTTTTGGGCTACCCCCTCCAAGATGTGATCCAGGCCCTACCAAGTCCTTCAGGTAATGGCCACTTTGATCAATCCATTGGGCAGGGCACTCCTTTTCAGGCTACTGGTATGATCACAAATGTAGCTTGGCCTGGACTTTGAAGTTGATCTGTGCCTAGATCTGGGGTGAAGCCCTTCCTCTTCTCCTGTGTACTGGTTTTTCTAGCATAGGAGTTGAGCTACCACAGGTGCGCTTCCTCTATGGTTGGCTGCTCACCAGGTTGCCCTATCCAATACAAATCCACACAATAAAAAATATTTTTATAAAATATTTCAATTACCTGATTACAAAATAATTTTATAAACACAAATAAAATTTGTCACGTCTTCATCTTTTTCAGGCCCTGAAATTAATGAAAAAAATACATGCCCGAAATACCATGGACGTAAAGACGAATTTCTGCCGAGCAAGTTTTGAGCACTGGAAATGGGAAAGATTTTTAAAAATTTAAAGCAACAATAAAACCAGATAATATATTTTTTTTGTGTTTTTGTTATATTTGTGTTTTTTGAAATGAAATTAGTATGAAATAATGAATTTTAGTCCCAAAACAATGCAGGTATATAAAATTGGTGTTGCCTGCCGCCACCATAACTGCCGCATTGGAAGCTACCACGGGGAGGATATGGACCAGCTCGAGCTCCACAACCCGCAGGAGGGGCCACAGCCATCGCCTGACCTCTATATGGTTGGGGATTTACCATCCTCAATGCTCTTGCCATCCCTCATCCCTGAACCCAGCCCCAGGCATATCCCCCTCCAGTTCCCCTCTGCTACAAGCCCTGAGTGGAACTTATGGAAGATACTTCAGAAGCTGAGGTGCTGGACCTACCTTGACTTTGTTGGTTCGCATACAGCAATTTAAAGGCTACAGGCTGTTGCCTACCCAGCAAGTGAAATGACTGTTGTGAGTGTGGGCTCCTAGTCCTGGATGTATCTCAGGGTTGCTTTTCTGTTAAGATTGGAATCTTGAAGGGTTGACCCTCCTCATCCTCAGCTTTCTGGAACTTACCAGAAAACCTCTGAACCATATCAGACAACCTCCTCTTTGCTGCCATATCCATTGCAGTTTTTTGGTGTTCCTGCATTCAGTTGGCGTAAGCTTCCCTGAATGCAGTACTACCTTCTCCCCGCAAGTAGATCACATAGTACTTCTCCGTCACAAATGATTTGGCTCGTGCATCAACTGCACCAATATGTCTCAGACCCAACTGTTGTTGCTTCAATTTTAGAAACACCTTGGTACATAAGTATCTCATGGCTGCCATCGCTATCTCTGCTTCAAATTGATGAAACCTATTGGGCATGAACTTGAGCCAAGTATACACCGAAATGGGCTCAGGAATGTTTATGTGATCATACAGGAAACCACCTTGAACTTCAAAGTGATCCCCATAGTTCTCATAAAGCTCCTCTACTCCATTGTTCACTGACGCCCAGATGATTTGATTCCTATCATCATCCGGCATATCATGCACAAAGAATTCGATCACCTCTGGTACCAAAAAATCTATCTTTCCTTACACTATCGGAAATCTTTTATGGACGTCCCAGTAGTCTCTCAAAACAGAACTCAGGTACTCCAAAGTCACTTCTTTACCTCTACTTCTCTTGACCAGCTTAGTCGGTTCTGATGTAGAGGGTTTGGAAATAACTTTTTTCCCAGAGGAACTGCTCTGGGTCTGCTGAGACCTCTGATCCACCTTGGAGACGGGCTTCCCCCAAGTACCTTTTGTTGTTGCACTTACCTGAGATGCAGTCAATTTACTACGTACTTTGGCTGAAGCTACTGTCGACTGCACTTGACTCATAGAACTCATGGTTCCAGGCGTTTTGCTCATCTGCGTAGTTCTCATCTTGGACTTAGTTGAATCAGTCAATAAAGTTGGCCATCCAACAAATTTCGAGTCCACAGACGCAGAACTCCCTGTCTTATCTCCTTCATCATCACTTATTTCAATAACATCTTCCCCACCTCTCTTTTTAGCTCTATTGGCCCTTCGGGCTAATTTTCTTCTTCCTAACCTTTGAACCTGGTCGTATGTACCACCAGCTTCTCTAAATTTCCTGATTTCATTGGCAGTATAAATGTATGGTATACCACCGTCTATTCCAGGATCTCTTAGCACTACTTGAACTGCCAGCACAGCCTTGCTGACTGCAGGTTGAATAGCCTGCTTACTAGCTGGCTTTGCCCCCAATTTCGGGATACGATAGGCGGTAGGCGGCATCACTGGAGTTTGCACAGCTGTAGGCACTGCCAGAGGTGTCGGCTGTGCCATAAAACCAGAAAGTACTTGCTCCAGCTGCTTCTGCTGCTCATCTAATCTCGCTTTCTACTCCGCAAGCTGTTTAACCAAAATCTCCTTCAGTCTCTCAATTACTTTCTCAGCTTGCTCCCTGAGCTTTGCTTCTATATCAGCTATAGTTGGACTTGCAGCAATCGCTATCAGATTGCTTTCATCCAACATTTGCTCAGCCCTGACATCTATTCCAGAAAGTAAACTGTCTGTCTGGCCTACCATGTTACCTGCGTCTCTACATGGATGTTACCAGCGTCTCTACATCAGGTTGTATGGATGATTCAACAGTGATTTCTTCCTCCACTTCTAAATCATCTCCTTCGTCATTTAAGTCTATGGGGGTGTTGAGGTCTGCAGGTATCCCTTGTTGCTGTGCTTTCGCCTCAACAGGCTCAGCCTGCATCCCCTGCACCTGATCTATCTTACTCTTATCAACTCCAGGTTGCTGACTTGCTGTTGTGCTTACCTTAGCCCCTGCAACCAGCGCTGACAGTTGCTTACCTATTGGCATCACCACAACCTTGTCGCCACTATGCTTAATCTGGATACCAGGTGGGTCTGAGGGTAAAGTTTGCTCAGAGAATGGTGGCTCGTAACCTCGAACATATTCAGGTTGATAGGCCTACATACTTTTCTTCTGGTTTTCCCTCGTCGTATCTTCGCTCAAATTGATGGGATAGTGTAGTCCTGGTAATCAGGCTGCAATTTGGTGAAAGTAAAATCGCTGATAGCAGTATGGATTAGTCTTGTACTGCGGGCACTTCACCAAATGCTTCAGTCTGTCCACCGGTCTTTGTTTCCATGATTTCCTCTTCGGCCAGAATCGAATTGGTTTGAACCTGAAGCCCCAGCAAGTAATTGCATCACCCTCGGTTGGCATATGCACCTCTGTCACTGCTAAACAATTCAAAAAAGATAAATACTGCCCCTACCTATGTCCCCTCCACAACATCTTCAAGAGTGGTTCCTTTCCCTCAGGGCTAAAAGATCTCAAATAGTTGTGGTCAAGGAGAGAGGTAAGGTACTCTTCTGCTTCCTCTCTGATATGTCACCAAAATAAATGAAAAGTAAGGGGAAGTTTGTTGCACACTGCCTCCGATATCTTAAAATTTTACTCAACCAATATTTCAGAATATGGAGTGATATTCATTCTCCAGTGTTGCCTATCATACGAGTCTTTGCCATTCGGTATGCTGACTAGTTCATACTCATGATATTCAACTTCTAGAGATGATATCTCCAACAACTGCTCAGTTTCCTTCCTATATCTCAGGAAATTCTCATACAAAACCATGGATACTGGTTCATCCACTTTATTATAACCTTTTCCCTGATTAACCATATCCATCCACTACATCTCCTCTGAGTTTCCATAGTTGATTCACTAAAACATAGTGGTTTTGATTAATGACCTTCTTCAGCAAGAGAATTCACTTCTCCTTTCTGAAAGATAAGCTCCCATTTTGGTGGCAACTTTTCTTTTTGTTCATCTGGTTACTCCTTCCTGTAGAGGAAATCAGCCATGGCATTTTGTCTGCCAGGCACATACTCTAATTTGTGGTTTAACTGGCAAATGAATGGGTACCACCTCTTGAGTTTGTCGTTAGCCTGTGTCTTGACCCTCATAGATAATAAAGGTTTGTGGTCAGTTTGGATTGTGACTTTTTGACCCAAGAGATAATGTTTATAAATTTTTAGGCTGTATACCACAGCTAAGCATTCCCTTTCGGTGGCACACCATTTCCGTTCTCCTGCTTGCAATATCCGACTATTGTAGGCTATTACTCAACATTCCAAGTCAGTCTCTTGACATAACACTGCTCCCAATGCAATTCAACTATCATCTGTTTGAAGAATGAATCGTGCAGATCCATCTAGAATTGGATGTCATAGGAAAAGCACTTAGGTCAATGCTACTTTGAGCTTCTCAAAAGTTCGGTAATGCAACTCTGTCACACTCCATGTTCCCTTCTTGCCTGTTAATTTGTACAAAGGTTCAGCTAGTGCTGCTAGGTCAGGTATAAATTTCTAACACCATTGTAACATACCTAGGAACCTTTGCATTTTCTTAACAGAATCTGGGAATGGAAACTCTGTTATTGCTTTGACCTTCTTAGGATCAGGTGAAATTCCATTCCCATCCAAGATGTGTCGTAAAAAATGGACTGTCTCGGGAAGAAATTCACATTTCGCCAGCTTAAGAGTCAACTTCGCCTTCCTCAACACTTCTAGCACCAATGTCAAATTCTCTAAGTGTTCCTTGAACGTATTCGAGAAGATGATAATATCATCTATGTACACTGGGCAAATTATATCATCTATGTACACTAGGCAAACATACCAAATCTCCAAGGATTCTCTCCATCATCCTCTAGAATTCAGCCGGTGCATTCTTCAATCCAAACTGCATCACTTTAAACTGGAACAATCCTTCTTGGCATATAAAAGCTGTTTTCTCCTTGCTTTCTTCCTCGATTGGGACCTGCTGATATCCCGACTTCAAATCTAGAGTTGTATAGAGCTTAGCTCTTCCAAGGCAATCCAAATAGTCATCCATTCTCGAGATGGGATATTCATCATCCTTGGTCACTTCATTTATACCTCTAAAATCAACTATGGGTCTCATGGTTCCATACTTCCTTAATACCAAGAACAAAGGTGCAGCCCACAGTGACTTCGAGGGCTCTATCACTCCTTGATCTAGCATCTCCTTCATTTGTCACCTCACTCCAGGCTGTTTATTAATAGCAGCTCTGTAATACCGTTTTGCTACAGGTCTCCCATCTGATCTATTTTACACATCAGAGCTGGAGTTGTAGTAGCCCTATCACCAGGCAAGCTAAAGACATCTCTGTACTTCAACAAAGACTCAATAGCTTCCGTTTTTTGCGCTTCTGAAATTTTTGCCTTTGATATCATCTTGCATAGTGAAGTATAAAATTCTACAGAATCAGATTTTGATAATGCAGTCATTCCTTCCTTTACAATGCACGTCTGATATTCCTGTTCCTTCTTCATCTTTTTCATTTCCTTCACCTGCTTGTAAGTATCCACATCTTCGATTAGCATAGATTCTGTATAGCCAATGATTTTATCTCTCTCAAATGGACAACCAGAACGGGTGTTACTGGAGATTAGTACCACAAACTCCTCTTGTGATCTGTCTACAACTGCTTTCTCTATTCTAAATTTTGTTTCAGAATCTTTCGATTCGACAATAATTTTGTTCAACATAGCATCTCAATGTTGATCCCAAAGTTTTGCCTTGATCAAAACATCTGTTCCATATGGAATGTAGGTTTTCCCACATGGGACAATTGAAACAGCTGTCTTTAGTAGACAAACTTTTGGATAAACAATTCGATTTGTGCAATCAGTCGATGCCACACTGACTTTAGTCACTTCTTCCATTACCGTTTGCACAGTAGTTAGAGAAGGTACCTGAACTATGTCAACCATTTTCCCAATGCCTTGTATCATCATGGCATTCTTCTTAAAATCAATAACCACACCAAAATCTGGGTGTGCTAAAAAATCTGTACCCAAGATCAGGTCCTCACCTGCATCTGGCAATACTATAGCATTGACTGGGAAATGTCCGAATTCAGTCTGCATACAGAATGGCACATACCCGAAGGCATGCACAATTTCTCTATCAGCTACAGTCACCTTAAGAATACGAGGGTACACTGTGTAATCAACATCTAATGCTTTCTTCAAGAGCTTAGAAGACATGACTGTACATTGGGCACCTGTATCAATTAAGGCTCTGGTAGCCATTTCTCAAATAACTATATTTATGTAGAATAGAACTGTCTTTGATAATTTTCCAACAACCTTTTCTCTATATCTGTCACTTTTCTTCGCTGGTTCACATGAGCCAAATCTTTGCTTTTCACCTTTTCTAGATGTGTCACCTTATCCAGGTCAATAATACTTCCTAGAATAACTCAGAGATTTGTCTCTACTCTGTTCGCTTTCATCATTCACATCTGTAGGGCTTGTCACCATTACGTTATGTGAACTAGGTTGTGACTGGTTTGAGACAAATGACCCAGCCTGGTCCTGGACGGTTGACTAGTTGACGCGGGTAGCATCAATTGAGGCTGCCTCTGCAACTAGATGCCTTGTTCTCTAAGTCTGCAGAATTCCTTGTATCTCTCAAATTCTGGGTCATATCCATACATTTGATCTTCTTCCTGTAATCCTACATAATAGGCATCCTTCTGGGAATCCTACATAATAGGCACTCTTCCTCTAAATCCAAATTGAGGTCCACCTCTACCTCCAAAACTTCCTCTGAACGAAGCGTTTCTATCACCATCAAAATACTGATTAGGCATGCCATGGTTAAATCCACCGCATTGCTGTTGCTGACACCGGTAAGCTAAAGTTTTACACTCCTCTGTAGCATGAGTATTATTCTTATGATAAATGCAGTAGGGTTTCTGCTGCTTCAACTGTTTCTGCTTTTCAGCAGATGCAGTCTTCACAGTAGTCAACTCCTTTAAAGCTTCATTTTGAGTCACTTGTAATTTATCCACTTGTTGAACCAATTGCAGCCATTCATTGGAGAGAATAGCTAAAAGTGATTCTTTGGCGTGCTCCTCATTAGTCTTCTCGACATCACTAGTTGACAGGCCAGGTTGCATTTCTTCACCATTCTCCTTACTTCTCTCCTCTTCCACTGCCTTTTGCAACTGATTTTGTGGTCTTGACTTCATCTGGTTATACTTTTTAGTACTTCCATACGGAGCATTCCCTACAAAAGCAATTTCTGGGGCACTTCTCCACCCTAGCCACAACTTGGTTCACTACAATCACTTTATCTTTGGCTCCACAAGTAGTAAACACATTCTTATACTTTTCGTCAATCTGTGTTACGGCCTATGCAAGGTCTTGCCATGTTTTCATGGATGGCAATACATCTTGAAACTCCATCTGATATAACGGACTACTTTTATAAATAAAGGCATTAATAATGTTCTCTTGCCCTGCTTGATCTGTCTGATCTGCATAGACCAGATCAACATGATTGCTTAGCCTCTTCAAGAACTCTAAGGCTGACTCGCCTTCTTCCTGTTTCATATTGAATAGCTCTCTCTTGAGCATCGTCAAGTCATAAGTCGGTGCGAGATACTTTAAAATATTTCTCAGTGCTTCTATATAACTTGAGGATGTTCTCACTATCCTTCTTGCTGTATTTTGAGACTACCATCTCAAACATTCCCTCTTGATCTTGTCCACAGTATTCTCTAGAAACTCACTTTCCAAATCAGTATTCTAGAATGAAATCAAATCCAAATCAGTATTCTAGAAACAAATCAAATCCAAATCAAAATCACAAAATTTGAGCCCCTCCATCGGCTTTATACTATCATGTAAAGGACTATGTTTTGAGGCCTTCACCACATCACTCACATCTACTTCTACACTTGAGCTAGAGTTCGACATAGATGAACTACTATTATCTCTTTTGGAATAATGTCAACTTGTAGCTCTAGATCTGTGAGATCTCCTTCAACTCTTCGATTTCCTCTTTCTTCTCTTCTCAGGGCTAGGATTGGCTCTATGTGCGGTATCTCTCCAAGGAGTAGGATGAGAAAATCTATCCTCTCCCTAGACTTTCTACCTTCCCAGTAACCATAGGCATTTGATTGTGCTTGTTCAGCATTACTCAAACTCTGTGGTTCCTCAGTCCAACTTTTATCTCTGCTAAAATATTTGTCTCTTTTCTCTTTCTTACATAAACCTCTGATTGAACCTCTCTTTTAGGTTCATTTACTCTTTTTACTCTATTCTCAATATAAGAAGACTCACTTATCTTCTTTCATTGATCCTCCCTGGTTTCCTTTTCTCGATCCTGTGCGCTTTCAATTACTTTGATTAATAATTTGACTTTCTTCTCCAAGGCATTGATTCCTAAATCCTTCCGATCCACTCATTCCCTTTGATCGTCACGTTGAATCCAATTCACCATTTCGGGGTCATATTGCCTCAAATATTTATGGTCCTATAATTTGGCTAGCGTGTCCTCGTAATATTTGTCGTAATTTGTATCCATCATGTTTGATCTCCATGCCAGTTTCCATTTCCATCTAAACTCCTCCAGCGTTTTGGCCATCAGATGGACCATTTGGGGGGTGACCTCAGTCTTTCTCTCTCGAAGGTCTGATGACCTTTGACATTTCCACTTACAATAGTTTTCGATCTCGGCTTGCCTAGCCATCTTGAAACAACTCCCCCACAACTTTTCATCCATTCTTGCCATTTCAGCATTTTTACTCTCTCGCTCCACTTCAGTCTAAGGTGCCTGTGTTTGAACTTGTCCTGCCACTGCGTGTTCTTCAGTGCATTCGAAATTTGAAACACTAGGTTTGTGTGACCTGAGAGGTGTTCTCAACTTTTTTCCTACTGGATTACTCATTTTCTTTACTTTTCTGGTGTGTGCCTGCAAGTAAAACCCTGGAGGTTCTGTTATTTTCCTGGTGGTTCTCCGGTTATCCGTCGTGAGAGGCATCAAGAGTCCACCACTTGTTAGGCTGCTGTGGGTTGAAGATAATGTAACTGACCTTTGGGATTGAACAAAGGATGTCTCAACAGTTCTGACCACAGGCTAACAAAATACAATAAACCAAAACTCTCTCACACGTTTAACCAGATACACCAGTACTTCACCAAACCTCACGCAGAACACCTTGGCACATACCTCAGGAGAACCTACCCAAGTCTCTACTCCTAATCTTAAAAGAGCCTCCACTATGCTCACAAAACAAAACAATTACCAGTCCAACTAATATTGGGAATGCAATGGGCAATGCCACAAAAGAATAATAAAATACTGATAAAGTAGGACAATTGGGGGTGATGCTCCCATAAAAAATAAACAATATTGACCAGAATGAAAAATACATAAACAACTCACGAAACAGTGGCTACACATTTCTATGTAAATTGCAGTCTTCCTTTTTGCCACTTTTCGCCTCGTCCTACAGCCTGGGCACCGATGCGGGAAGCTGAACAGGTGCACCTGTGGCAACCCCGACAGTTGGAAATGTTACAAAGTTCCCGTCTTTGAACATGGTCGAACTGTTGCAATGATAGAACTGGCTAACAACCCAGGCCTATTGAGATGGGCACCCTACTCAAATGGTATTTTTTCTTCTTGAAGTTTTGTACTGTGTATTCA
Source organism: Romanomermis culicivorax (assembly GCA_963922205.1). NCBI lineage: Eukaryota > Metazoa > Nematoda > Enoplea > Mermithida > Mermithidae > Romanomermis > Romanomermis culicivorax. The sequence goes on along the minus strand of CAWUHX010000296.1, from coordinate 179,152 downwards.
TAGTTACTTCTCACATTGTTGGTCTATTGAGAACAGCTGCACCTTGAATGCCAACAGCATCTATGAACAATTATTTATTGAGAGGTTGTAGTGCAGATATGGAAAAGCTGATATTTGATTTAACCTGCAATAAAAACTATGTTTTTCATACTCCTAGAGCTCTGCATGATTTTCCAACCAAATTGAAATTTAATTTACCATTAAAAAATTCTGGGAAATATCATTATCAAGATTCATATGTGCAAACATAATATACAGTACAAAAACAATGTATTCTGAAAAAACAAAACAAGAACAGGCTAAACTTTCCCTCTATCCTGCTGTCCATGAAGTGAAAATATATAAATAATCAACTTTTCAACTGAAACATCTGATTTTCAGGTTAACAAGCTATTTTAACATTGAACAAAATTTATCACTTTTTGCATTGCGACGTACTCTTAGACATTAAGGCCTAAGTTATAGAAAGTGGGTCAAATGTGGGTAAGAGTAGATAAAAATGGCCTGTAAAATCGTAGGTAAATAAAACTTGAGTAAAATCTTGGGTTAAAGCCAAGTAAAGTTCGACTAAAATTGTGGGTAAAATGACTGGTTAATGGCATGTGAAATCTGAAGTAATTTTTTTACCATCGATTTTATCCAACATGAAATTACTGAAAGTGGGTAAAGTTTAGTTTAAAGCTTCAAGTTAAGTTGAAAGTGGTACTGAAAGTGGATAAAAGTTAGTTAAAGAGTTGGTGAAAAAGACACGAAAATAACCTGATTTCAGCCAAAGTTTACTTTAATGTTTAACTTAAAGCTTTAACCCAGGATTTTACTTGAGTTTTATTGACCTACGATTCTATCTGAGATTTTACTGGAGTTTAATTTACCTACGCCATTTTACTTTTACTCTTACCCATGTTTAACCCACTTTCTGTAATTTGGGCCTAAGAGAACAAGAACATATGTCAGGTACACATTTCAGCCTTAATTTTTTTCCTACTTCTTTTTCTTTATGGTGTTTTCCCCTTTACTTTTCCCTTTCTGTGTTCCATTTTCACTTCCCCTTCTACTACAGCTAAATAAACATAATGAGTACAGCCCAATACAGACATCTGAATGAATAAATAGAATGGAAACAAATCAAAACAACACTAATGCTAATAAATACTGATGAAGAAGAGCTCAATTTTACAGATTAAGCATATTGTTGAACCTTGTGATTCCTGAAGTTGCTCTAGTGCATGAAGTTCATGATAATTCACAGATAAAAACATTCTTCTCAAAGAATTTTCACCTAATAAGGGTTCTTTTTATGGAAGCAGTTCTATTGTGTGTCTTTCCTCATGTTTACATACATGTAAAAGATATGCCTCACAAGGATTTGAATGGATCTAATAGAAGAGAGAAGACACTGCTGAATAGCTTGCCTTCACTTTACATACCATGTATTGACTCTCCCAACTTTACATGCCTATATGAGAGGGAGGAGAATGTGACTGTCTGGAATAGGATGCAACAATGCATCCCATTGTTCAGTTTCACATTGTTTCATGAAGATGGAGATGAGGGCATTGAAGACATCAATTTACCTTCCCAAGGGGAGAAAAATTTGATACAATGTGGATGACCTAATTGAAAATTTCAATACCAGGGATATCCCATATACAATTGGAGCCAATGATGAGATGGCCATAAATGACCCAACCCCTTGGCATTATTATGTGCTTTTCAATGAGTTTGTGCTAGGCTCATTAGCAAAATCTGGTTTCCCAGTAAGGAACGATCGTCTTCTGAGGAAAATGATGATGATGCCATTATCAAAGACCTGGAAGAGTTGTAGTAACGGCAACAGAAATGTTTCTCAAAGGCACCTGAATACTGTGATCCCATAGATTCTGGTGAGTTAGGCATGGTTCATAGCAACAATAATTCAAAAATGTTCAATAATAACCTTGTTCATTTGGCACAGTTCACTTGCAGCCTGGTGTATGACCAAGGACAACATAGAAAATAATATTGATAACCAAGGATGCCAAGGTATAGTTCTATTATTATTAACCCCAATTTCTGAGTAATATGCACCTATAGCACTGATGAGCTGATTTCTTTGGAATAGAGCTGACCAGCAAATAAAAACTGGATACAGTCATGAAGCTGAAGATAAGAATCAGCTCATGAATCTATAATCAGATCAGTGCTACATGGAGTTTTGTGTCTTCACATTGAAACTCCAGGTTTGGATGTTTGGAGAAGATGCAGTGCTCACATTAGATATGATTGACTCCAATTAGAAAAGAACACTAGTACTTCACATCATCAGAAAATAAAGAAAATCAGACTATATTTATCAACATGGAGGTTCAGGAATGTTGTAGTATATCACACTGAAAGTAATCATATCTATTCGAATTCGTTGTCTAATTTTGTTGATCTATGATATTGATAAGAAATGCTCCATCAATATATCAGTCATTATTCATCCCATTTCTGCCAAGATAGAATTTGCTTGACAAAACTTTTGTATTGTTTTATGTAGGTAACCCTATGTATTTTTATGTAGGTATAGGTGAATATCAATTATGTAGTATTTATCTAACTATTTTTACAGTCCAGTGAAAAAATTAAACAAGTCAATGTTAGACATACAAGTCTTGCAAAGCAAACACTTTCCTCCTTACCTACTCATTCTTTAACTCTTCATTATGTGCATGTTTAATTGGTAGCCTGAAGAACTGGATTCCTCTCTGAACACCAGTGCTCTCTGGGTCATCTAAATTTTATGAATTTGGTGGTGCTTGCATTTTTGTTTGGGTGGGTAATGGTAGAAAGCGAGACAGGAGCAACTTCTGTCTCTCTTTTTTCTATTTATTATATCTGTTCAATGGTTAGAGCCATGAAGATTTGCTTCAGAAATGTAAGTTTCTTGTTTCTACTGTTTCACCATGTAGAACTGCACTGATAGTCGAATTTTTTTCATCGATGTTCTTATAATTTTCAAATTTTGTAATGGTAGATGATTTATTGATGTTGAATCAATCTTTCCCTTGAAAAATGCAATCTAAAAATAAAATAAGTAGAAACTCAGAACTGAACTTAATTTTTCGAAAAAATTGGAATTTGGTTAATCTCCAAAGAAAACTGACGGATTGAGAAGTTTTTAACAAAGTAATTTGAATTCAAAACATATTTTTCGAGGAAAATTTAATTTAATGTCGAGTTTTGTCAAAAAAGTTTGAGTTTAGAACTGAATTTCTGAGAGAAATTTAAATTTAGAGTGATTTTTGATTAAAAATTTTGAGATTTTTGTCAGAAAATGTACAAATTGAACTAAGACTTTTGGAAATAATTACATTTGGGCTTTAATTTCTACTGAACAAGTTGAGATTTTTGTCAGAAAATGTAGAATTTGAACTAAATTTAGGGAAATAATTGAATTTTCGGCTGCTTAAAGATGATTGAGAATTATTTTGAAAAAGTTAGAGTTTTTGACTGGATTTTGGCAAGAAATTTGAATTTTAAGTGATTTTTGATAGAAAATGTTGAAGTCTTTGTCAAAAAATGATACAAAAGCTCAGGTAATCATGTAGTTTTTAACTAAAGCAAAACAGCATTCCTTTGATAAATATCCAAGTTTTAGGTATAGGAAGCTGAAACAAAAAAGCAGTTGTTCTGAGAGAAGCCCAGCACATTAAATATCCTAAATGTTTACTGATCTTATATTGTGATGAAAAATTGTTCATTTTTCCCCTGCAACATTAACCCTTTAATTTCCAAGATCATCAACAGTAAAAAACTTGAGAATAGCTTCAATCAGTAATTATTTGTAATCTTCTGAAAAATTTCACAATTTGATCTTGCCTGACATTTGTCTACTGAATTAGCCACTGGCTAGAGTAAAATGCTCTGAATATTTTTTCATTTTTCTGAGTTTAGTATCGACTAACATTTGTCAAATTAATATAATATTATTGGTCTCTCCAGCTTATTGCAAATGGATACTTACATTGGTTCCTCTGGCTTATTTCAAGCAGTGGTTACAAACCTATGAGTCATAACTCAGATCAAAATAATTGGAACAACGCCATTATTGCAAAAAGTACCACTGGGAATCTACAATGGATTAACACACAGTTTCCTTAATCAAGCTGATTACAAAGAGTCAAAATGTGCTTTATTATCATTTCTGGAGCAAAGAACAGCAGTCAAGAAAATATTACAATTTTTCTCAAGAAAACCAGTTTTTCTGTATTATTTCTATTTAAAGAATTAGTATGTGCAATGAATACAGAACTGCCAATTAAAATATAGTTTAAAAAATCGAAATTATCAACAACCTGGTACTGGACTGTCAAGAAGTTGTGTGCAGGGAAATTGACTTAGGCAACTTAAGGATCAATTCTCTAGTTGTTCAAGAAAGATTTTGGAACGTCAACAGATTTGTAGAAGAGAGTTAGTTTTGCTTATTGCTGTCATATTAGTCTCAAAATTCCAAAGAATTTTATTTAATATAGTGTAGAACAGAAGTGTAGAACAGAGATGCATATCAAACGTTTGAGAGAGGCTAAAAGAGATAATTATGGCAAAAACTTTGAGATATGGGTATACAATGTGCATCTGTGGTATAGAAGTTTTCTTGGGATTAGTAGAATGGTCCAAACGTTTCATACATAGTTTAGCTTTCATCGCCCAACCTTTATTTAAAGCCCTTGTAAAGAAAAACCGAAAGGAGAAATTTGAACTCTGACAAGAATATTTAGCGGCTTTTGAAGGGGTAAAAAACGCCTTAATGACGACACCTTTCCTTCGATATCTGGTATTAGATGGATCAGCGACATTCGTAATTCAAACCGACGCTTCAGGAACAGCAGTAGGAGTGATTTTGTACCAGGAAACACAAAACGATCGCTGGACAATAGCTTTTCCGAGTAGAGTTTTAAACGACGCAGAGACAAGATATTCAACAATGGAAAGAGAATGCCTAGCTGTAGTCTACGGGTTCAAGCAATATCGACATTATGTTATTGGGTTTAGGGTCACAATTAGAACAGACCATAAACCACTTACATGGCTTTCTGCAGAGAAACAACAGAATCAAAGATTTTTAAAATGGGCCTTATATCTTGGACAATTCAATTACACATTTGAATATGTCGCCAGACGAGAAAATGTTTTCGCAGATTTTTTATCAAGATCCGATGAGAAAGAAAAGCTCAGAAGTAAAAAGTAGGAAAGTAACAAAGAAAGGGAGGACGAAAAACTGACTGTGGAGGCCGAATGCATGGCGGTAACACGAGCCATGACAAAACAAATGCTTGAGCCTGAGACGCAGGAGACATTTATTGATCCTCCAAAACTGACTCAGCAGGAAATAGATCAAATGCCAGAAGAAGCAAAGAAGGAGTCATAATTATTTTCCCTAGATCTCATTAGAAAACAACAGCGATTGGACTCAAAATTGGTGGATATTTTTAAAAATATTGGCGAAAATAGTTCGAAGAAATACTTCAACAGTTTTCACGTAGAAAACGAAGTATTATACCGAGAAAATATTCATGGAAAAAACCAATTAGTAATTCCCTCAAAACTTAGACATCTTATTTTACATCAATATCACGGCGATACCCTAATGGGGCACCAAGGAATAGATAGAATAATGGCTGCAATGGGAAACAAAATTTGGTGGTCGAATATGGAGGACAATATTATCAAATGGATAAAATCCTGCATCGTATGTCAATTATGCCATCCCATATCTAACCCAATTCAACCTCTTAATCCTATACCCGTATCTTACCCATGGGAAATAGTAGCTACAGATGTGGTCAGTATTTCGCCTCTACTGGAAAAAAGACCATACGTCATGGTATTTATGGATTATTTTAGGAAATGGGTCAAAGCCAAATGTATACCGGACCAGAAAGCCAACACCATAGTGAAAGCATTCATGGAAAAAGTCATCTACACCCACGGGACACCCAAACATTTGCTGAGCGATCAGGGCTCAGCATATATGTCTCAACTAATGGAGGAAGTTTGCAACCTTCTAAAAATGAAGAAAATAAATACCACACCATACCACCCGCAATGCAATGGTATGGTGGAAAGATTTAATCGAACCCTAATCAAACAAATTAGGAGGGTGGCGATAACTGATCCAGATGATTGGCCTCATTATCTGGAGCAAATCTTATTTGCTTATCGAGTTACGCCCCATAAAACCACAAAAAATTCCCCACACAGTTTGTTGTACGGCCATGAGGCGAGATTCCAATTTGACAAGTAGATTGCAAGGCCGATAATTTTACAAAACAATTACAACATGTATAAATACATGTTAAGGGAACACCTCCTTAACACATACAAATCCATGAACGAAAATCATAAAAAAGCGGTGGCCGAACAAAAATTACAGTACGATAGGAAGGCTCGCGAGAAAACATTCCAAATTGGTGAACTTGTGCTCTACCAAAAGGGAATCATAAAAGGGAAAGCGGACACAATGAATGACAGCCCCTATGAAGTAATAGAGACACAAAATTTGGATGAAAATGTCATAAAAATCCGCCGTGCTGGAAAACTAGATTCATGAGTACAGATAGTTTCCATTAATCGCGTAATGCCTTTTGTTATGCGGACACCCAATTTTTACTGTAGCTCATAATTTATTTTTATCATTGTATTTGTGCGTTGTGTTCGAATTTTGTTTTATGTCCCTTTTTTAATAATGTTTTATGTATCGTATTTTTTCTCCTTTTTCCTTCAAATTTTTTAATTGTACTAACTTATTTTTGGCAATTTTATGGCAGTTTTAGGCATTTATCAAAAAGCACAACGCCAGAAAAATTTATTTAATGGGCTAAATTATATTCTTTCATGCGCTTGGCCTGAAAGAATCAAAATGTTTATAAGTCCCGAGAAAGTCCTCCCAGAATTATAGATCCCATAAATTCACGGTGTTATGGAACTGTTTTTTAGATTTAATTTCGGAAATATTAGTATATTGATTATATTTGTCGACTGGAGAATTCGCGAATTTCAAATTCGAATGCAATATGGCAATGTCGGGTATTGTGGAAATGGACAATAGTTTTGGGCAACCACAAGACCGCCAGGATAACACGAGTTTCCTCATAAGTAGTAAGTTTTAAAAAGGTAAAATATGTAGTAGAAATTTTATTTCAGATGGGACTCTAAATTGACTGGCCGGCAATTTATATGCCGAGGATTTTGGGTGTTCGAGAGCCTGATCAACTCCCTTATGTCCAAATTTATTCTTGAGCATTTGAGTCAGTTTTGTTTCAAAATTATTCCCAAAAAGGGTAGTTAAAAAATCGTATGAAAATTTTAAGATTATAACGTTCGTCGATTGGTGCGGTCCACAGATATATTTAATTATTTCACATCCTTATTTGGTGGGCCACACATGGCCATCAAGGACCCAATGTTTCTTGCCCCTGAGAACATAAAAGCGTTCAACAAAGCCGTGAATTTTTCCAAATTTAGAGGAAGAGTGGTGATAGCCCTTGATACCGAGAGTGGATGAAAGCCAAAAACACCGGGTTCGAAACTTAGCAACGCGCTATGGCTCCTAGCAATTTCTACTATGTGCAGAAAAAATTTCATAGTAGATTTGAAATTTTGGGATAAGGAGCACTTTCACAAGATCTACGGGATGATTTTTCGCCAAGATAACATCATCATCAGATTTCACATTCGGGAAGATATAACCCTCGTCTTGACCAAATTTGGTTATTTGGATCAGGAGAAAGTGTTGGCTGGGAAAAGGCCCAATAACATCCACTATATTTTATTGTGTTGCATCTATGACCTTGAAATCATATTGGCCGAAATGAAAGACAATCTGAAAATGTGAATGGTTGGGATAAGCCCCGAGGCTTTGAGCTTAAAAGCTCTAATGATGGAGGTATTATTTTTGTAGGCAGATGTGTTCAAAATTTCTTGGGGTCAATTAAGCTCCTTCGACTTTAGACAGCTAATAGACGTGGATAAATTAAATATGGAAGTTCTTGGATACGCGACACTTGACGAACACGGGTCGCTTTTGTGTTTCTTAGCTTTGCTCCGATATGGATTTGCTGCAGATATCTAAAATTGTTTTCAATTGTACGCCCATGGTACAATGGAGCCGGAGTTGGTTGCAGATTTGGCATGGAGATTTCGAGAAACGTTCGAAGATAAATATACTGACCAACAATGGAAAGGGGCCTACGAGGTCGAGGAGATGACGGATAACATCAACGCATTATACTTCATGATGCCGAGGGAAGCTATTGCGACCTATAAGTTGGTGGAAGAACAGGCGCCCAGGACATTTTATTGTCCCCCACATTTTTCTAATATGGACATCGAACCTCAACCAGTGCCTCGCAGCTGGTACCCATGGATAGAAAGAAAGGAGAAAGCCCAAAAGAAAAGAAAAAGTACCGATGAAGAAGACAAGCCTAGGAACGATTGGGACAGAGAAGAAATTTTGGCCACATGGCAATTTGGAGGACCAATAGAACCAAAAGAAGTCGAAATGAAACAAGGAAAGTGGCCCAAAGAGGTTCTGCAATTTACGAATAATATTCGAGACCAGATGTCACAAATGAGAGACCACTACCACGGTAAGATCAATCAGTCAATTGTGCCGATAGTGAAAGAACTTTACGAGAAAAATATAAATCCCATTGTCTATTTCTTGTGGCCTCATTCGGCTCAAGAGTGGAAAGCGTGGGTACCATATGTCGAAAATAAAGATAAAAATAATATTTATTAACGACAAAAAATAATAAAAAAACGGCACTGTTGCTTCTTATATAAAAAAATATCGTACCAAGTTTATAGAAACTTGTTACGTCGAAACAAGGTAGCACAATAAGGGGATCAATAATAATAATCGTACTCGTAATACCTAATATGTTTCTTTTGCCTTTTTATATCTTTTGAGATAAATGTCATAAATATTTTGTAGGTTAAAAAAATGTCAAATTTTTGTAGTAAAAAGAAATGTTATTTAAGAAAAAGTTGCCTGAAAGGTCACTGTTCTTGCCTACTGTAATAAATATCAACATTTGCATAAATAATTATCATTAAATTTTCGCCCTTTCGCGACACTCCAGGGCAACTTTAAGGCTTACGACTTTGACCTTGGGCACATGATACCATAAAGCTTTTCGGATTCTGCTGATCTTTTGTTCGTATTCTGGTTGGGGCATAATGAAGCCTGTTTTTTACTTTTCGACTCATTCTTGGAAAAATGATTCATAAAATGGTGTCCAAGTATTTTCTTGACAACAATTGAATCTGCCCATGAATTTGTCAATCATTTCATTTATAAGATATCCAAATCGACTTTCAATATTTTTTGTACGAATATCTTGTGGTGATGTACCAGCATTGTTGTAGCTAGGACGACAAAAATTGGGTTGAAAAAATCTAGGATTAAAATTTTGGTTGAATCGATTTTGTTGATTGATTTGTAGTCTGTTGGATGCAACTGATGGTGCAAAAAAATTATTTGGAGGTCTTGGCAAAGTGGTTTGTGGCCTTGGATTAATAGGAAATTGATTGGCAACATGACGTTGTGAGTCTTGTATCCGTTTCTCAACCGATTGCTTTTGACATATATTTGCTGGTTCTGGGAGCTTTGGAATTGGATTGAAATTTTCAGTTTTAACATCGGGTAACTTGGGCTGAATATTCCAAGTAGAATCAGGAATCAACAGGAAAGTTTCTTCTTTATGACGAACTTGATAATCTATTTTAAAAGTATTGATTTCTTGAAAATGTTTCTGTAATAAAGCAAATGTATCGAAAATGGTTGCATCTTTATAGAAGGATGAAATAACATTATCTTCATCAAGAATATTTTTTATCTTTTCACTATCCACAATAAAGATATCTGATCCAATCATACTTAAATCGATTTTTGTTAAGTGGATCATGTGTGGTAAAATATCAAATTTTTTTAATACTTTCAAATAATCATACAAATCGATTGAAAGATTGAACTTGGTAAATTTTGAGTCTGAATTTTGTAAAGATTCTGTAAATTGAAATCCAATATATTGAATATCTTTTTCGAATAATAATTGACACAAAATATCTGGTATACCGCCAATTTTTTGAATGTCAAAACAGCAGCTAATTCCTGACGGACCATAAATGGAAATAACTGAACAATATGGACCTTGAATGCTTGTTGCAGTTATTTGATCATCGGCAATTTCTTCAGCATTTTCATAAAAGAAATCGGAACATGATATTGCCAAAACTTTGAATTGATTGGCTTCGGTTCTCATTAATTGATAGGCTTGGTTGATTGACAACTGCTCTGGAATTCTATAAAATTGAGTTTCAATTGGCAAGCGTTTGAATTTGGTTATCCATTCCTCAATAAGTATTGGTGGCATTTCTGTCCTTCGTTTCTTGCTAATACGCTTCCAGTTAGATTCTGAATTGGCACATTTACTTGATAACTGGTCATGTGAAATTGTTGACATCTATCAAAAAAAAAATTATTATGCAAACAACTAAATTAAAATTCAAATTTCTTTGAAATGAGTCTGCAATTTAGGTATTCTTCGAGGAAAAAGTTTGTAAAATACTACAATCATTTTTATGATAAAAATTGTGAAGAATGGAATTAAAATTACAAGGAAAATGACACTGATAGTACTAGAAAATGAACTAAATGACAAAATTGAACTTAAAGCAAATCCAATATCAAAATTATCTTTCGTCTGATTAATTACTGTTATCAGATTACTGATGTTTGTTAAACTGTCTCTGTTAAGGAATATTAAGATTGCTGATAGTTGAAGTTCAATTTCTCCGGCTGGGCATGTTACTTTACAAGTTTCATTGATAAAGGCATGATTAAAATTCAAAATTGAAGTGTATGTGACATCTTTTTCTGTACATACAGTAGAAAATGAAACATCTTTACAAGTTACATGAGCAAGAGCTTGACCAAAATCTGTATAACAACTATATGTCAACTTCGCTCCAGTGAGGCAATTGTAGCAGCCTGAAAGATCATGAAACTTGATGATGCACTTGTTTTTATTTACAGTTGTACTAAGATGAAAACCCTCCATAGAAAGTTGTAATTCCATGGAAACAATTTTATTGTATTCTGCTTCTATCTCAGTACCTTGTCCAATGATAGAAATTCCTTCCATCATCATTGGAATGACATATTCTTCCTTATTGAATAAAGTAGCAAGATCATGTTCAGAGCAACTGCATGATGCCTGAGATTCTTGAGCATGACAAATACAAATATCTTGTGGCAAATAACAGTCAAAATGAGAAGCTTTTTTCTTATTTGCACATTGAAATTGACCTATAGTTGCAGAAATCGGTTGACCTGATGCTGACGTCTTGACCATTACTGTCCTAGTTCCATTTGTCAAAAATTCACTACCCAAAATAGGAACTGGAGGATTAGTAATGGATGGCACCAAAAGTTCTATCTTATACCAAATCTCTGGGTATCCCAGGTTTTAACTCAAATTCGTGCTCAAAAGAATTTGTTTGTAAAATCATTTTAATTGTTACTTTGATCTTGTAACTCCAGACTGGGCATGAAAAAACTTCATAAATAATATCTGATTTTGGTTTTGCATAGATTCTGTAGAATAGACAAGCAGAGCTGCAAGTTATGCAACCACAAGCTGCACAGCCGCATGATTCTGCACAATAAGTGAATCCTGGATAATCGTTAGCCTCACCATCAAGTTCCTCAATTTTGCTACTTGTATTCACGCTGACACACTTCTCCCCTACACAGGAACCTCTCAGGTAGCATCGTTTTGCAGACTGAACATGCATGGAAAATGATCTTGTAAAATATTCATTTTTTACATGACATTCCAATGAAATTCTATCAACCCTAATAGTAATATTTACCTGAGGGTTCTTTCTTAACATTGTAGATTGTGAGGCAAACTCCTTGGCCCTGAGGTGTAAGAGCCATCTGAACTGTTTCGGAAAGCACACACTCTATAGATCCATTATTACGATTTAAACAAGTTGAACTTGGAGCTGTAATTGATACTACTTCAGATCATGGGTTGGAAACCCGAATAAAAACAACAAATAAGTAACTGAGAATGACCATAGCATATTTTCTTGAGGACCAACGTCGAAATCTGAACGAATTTGAACTTGAACTTGAACTCATAGATTGATGGCGTCTGTTAGCATTTCTGTAAAATATTTTACAACAAATACATAATAGTAGATTTTTGAAATAGCAAAATATTTTACAAGTCACTGATAAAATAGCATATACACCTTTGAAAATTACTTGAGTATCTTAATAATCATGAATAGAATTGCTAATAAAAAATAAATAATCATAATAAAAAGCACAAAAGTAATTCTAGGAGCACACTGAGGATTGTGAATCAGATCTAGACATACGTAACAATTAATCATATCACAAAAAGGTAAAACTGGACACTGAATAGAGAGTGATTTGGTCAAGTATCCTTGAACCCAAATTTTAGCTTGAATTCCATGCAGCTTGATAACTACATCTTTTGGAAATTGAATAACCTCGTGTTTCTGTGGGTGACTGATTTTGTAACAATAGGGTTTCGAACAAATTTCAATGAGTCCTACGTCATTTTCGACATGGATTTCTATGCCCCCAATTAAACAACTTAATGAACAATTAGAACAAAAATTTGCTAATTTGGTATTTGATTTTGCACGATAGACGACTACTAGTACTGATCCCCAACTTTTAATTGGAATTTGTCCGTCAGCATTCACAAATTTTACAATATCATGAGGAGAGTAGAAGCGAAATCGTTTGCCAAATTTTTTACAATTGGAATTTTTACAAAGTTCTGGTGTTCCAATCATGAGACCCTCCCCAACACAAGTAAAATTATCTTTATCTGGGGCTGTAAATGAAAGCTGTAAGTCTTTTACAAAATAAGTTGAGTTATCAAAAAGTTGAATTTGAGGCAATTTTGTATGAACTGGAACTTCATCACAATTTGGATCTGGATTAAAAGAGCAAACATTTGGTTTAGACAATGTAAGAATTGACACTTTGTCACCCATGATCTCTGGTTCTGGGCCACTATAATGTGAACAATCATCTGCCCAGAAGGGGCACGAACATGGATCACTACATTTTCCACTACTTCCTAGATGACCAAATGGACATGAAATTTTTGAGTAACAAAGATTTTTGTCTGATAATTGTTGAATTACTATCCCTCTCTTAACACATCGTGATGAGTAAACTATTTTAGAAATATTTCTTATTATTATTATTAAATTTCTTACAAATGTGACTATGAGCCTGAATTAATGGTGAAAAAATTAGAATAAAAAGTAAAATAATTGGTAGTTTTAATTTTACTACTGACGAAAGGAATGAACTTATTACAACAGGTACTGGATTCTCCTCTTCTTCTTTATGATCAGAGATCTCCAAAGGATAAAGATGATTAACTGGTCTCTTGATAATTGATTTTTTTGGTAATTCAACATTAGCTGATCGAATCTCATTATCTTGACTGGGATTTAGTTTAACAATGCATCCTAATTTCCACTGATCTCTGGGCTGATTCTCCTCTTGTACCAAAATAATTTCATCTATTTTTGGTAACTCTTGAGAATGTATTTTTGGATTCCTGTGAAACATCTGTGACTTTTCTCTAAGACTGTTTAAATATTCTCTAGACCACTGACTCCAAAATTTATCCAAACATTCTTGACTTTTCTTCCAATACTGTAGAAGTTGTTGGGTAGAATCAAGTTGAGGAAAGTATTCTGGCTCATCGTGCTCTTCTTCATATAAAGGAGTACCTATTTCGGCTTTGGGAATGAGAAAGTCAACTGGACGTAAAACCCTTGGAACATTAACGTCATCTTCAGAATAAGATAAAGGTCTGGTATTGATAACTGCTTCTACTTCTGGCAGAAAAGTAAGAAATTGTTCTAAACTCAAAAGTTGTCTCCCTACATTTTTTCTTAGGGCTTGTTTCGCTAGTCCGATTAATCTTTCATAAAATCCTCCTTGCCAAGGTGCATACTCAGTTATAAAACACCAATCATTTTTTTGTGACGAAAAGTAAACTGAGACTGTTTCATCTATCAATATTTCACTCCAAACATTATCGAGAACCTGTTTTGCTAATTTAAATTGAGAAGCATTATCGGAAATTACTTTATCTGGTTTCCCTCTACAAGAAATGAAACGTCTTACACAATTTAAAAATGTTTGAGTACTGAGGTCTGAAATATGCTCCAAATGAATGGCTCTAGTGGCAAGGTAAGCAAAAATACAAACCCATATTTTGATTCTTTCATTTCCACATTTGATTGATAATGGGCCAAAATAATCCAGTCCGATAAATTGAAATGGTCTTGATTCCCTAACTCTCTCCGATGGATAGGGAGGAATTTGAGGCAACTGATAAGGTCCTGAACGTTATTTTTTGCGAATGAAGCATGTTTTACGTATAGTTTTGACCTGAGCCCTTCCTCTTGGGATCCAATATGATCTTCTGATTTCTGATAATGTATGACTAATTCCAAAATGCATTACTTTTTTGTGTCTGTCTAAAATAATGAGTTTGCATAATGATGATTTCCGAGCAATTAGGATTGGAAATTTTTTGTCATCAGATAGATTAGCATTCTGAAATCTGCCATAACAACGTAAAAGGTTGTTATTATCAAACTTGAGACCCAAATTTTTATATAATGTGGATTGAACCTGATTCTGCTTAACATTTTCAATTAAATTCTGAAAATATAATCCTTGATTTTCTTTCACTAAAATATATTCTGCTATCTTCAGTTCTGCAACTGTTATAGCTCCATTCTCTTTAACTTGTCTGAAAATTTCACACATTTTTAATGCATTGCCAATAAAATAAAAATTTTCGTTGTCAATTTTAATCCAAATTTTCAATTTTATGAAACGCAGTACATATACGACCATATTCAAGGCTTTGTTGAGTTTCGAAAATCTGTCTAACTGAAAAATTGGTAATTGTTCCTGATCAATTTGTTCCTGAGCAACAAAAATTTCTTCACTAACAACATCTACATCTAATGTTGTGAGTTCTAACTCAGGAGTTGATTTAGGCCACATTGTTGGAGGTTCTTTCAACCATTTAGGGCCATTCCACCAAAGACATGAGGATTCTTACTCTGACGATGATAAACCACGTGTACCTAAATCGGCTGGTTTATCTGATCCAGAAATATGACAAAAAGAAATATCTTTACATTCTCTAAGCAATTTAACACGATTTTCAACAAATAAACAAAGCGGTTTCTGCGAATTTATCCAGCTTAACATGATTGTTGAATCTGTGAAAATGGTTTTTGACTCTAATTTAATCGAAAGCTGTTTCTCAATAAATCTAGTAGCATGAAAACCAACTACAGCACCTTTCTAACTCAGGTTCCGCGGAAAATATGGAAATCCAGTTTCGCAGACCAAATTTATGTTGAAAATAAAGATAAAAATAATATTTATTAACGACAAAAAATAATAAAAAACGGCACTGTTGCTTCTTATATAAAAAAATATCGTACTGAGTTTATAGAAACCTTGTACATGGAAACAAGGTAGCACAATAAGCAGATCAATAATAATAATCGTACTCGTAATACCTAATATGTTTCTCCTGCCTTTTTATATCTTTTGAGATAAATGTCATAAATATTTTGTAGGTTAAAAAAATGTCAAATTTTTGTAGTAAAAAGAAATGTTATTTAAGAAAAAGTTGCCTGAAAGGTCACTGTTCTTGCCTACTGTAATAAATATCAACATTTGCATAAATAATTATCATTAAATTTTCGCCCTTTCGCGACAGGATTCATGTCGGGAATGTGGTCTTCTGTTTGGAGAAACGAACACGAAAGAATTGAATTTATGAAATGGATGGGCCAAGATTTGTTGAATAACAAAATATCCGATCAAATGGACCAATTGTTGGAAATATATCCAAAAATACGCATGCAAAAGTCAATTCAAAACATTTTCAGCGTACTTCCTATAAAATGGATACCACGATCCTTGAAAGAGCCCAAAGAAGAACAACATACAAATTTGCGCGAAAATACCATATATTTTATGAATTGTAATTTTTACAATCTGTTTTATTTTTTGAACATTCACGCGGCCAGTCAAAACCTAATTTATTGGAATGTTTCTGCATCGATATTCGAGGCTAAGGACCTGTGGGTCCCTAGTACTTCAACAACTTCCAAATCCGTGACCAAATGGGATGAATCTGATCTGATTCCCCAAGTAGAAGTTGTGGTCCCAGCTAGCCAGGGTCCTTCAGAAAAAACTTCTAAGGAACAGACAGAAAAGGAGTCCATTAAAATTGATATTCTAACTGTTTCAGGTCAATCAATGGATCAAGACAAGCCAGAGGTGGTAATAATCGCAGACCCTCTTATCGCCACTACACCCGCTACTGGGAGTAAGGGTGCTATAGAGGAGGAAAGACTCATGGAAATTGTCGAAACTGAAACCGAAAAACAGCCCAAAGTCGAAAAATTGATGGAACAAATAAAGGAAATGAAAGAGGAAATCGAGACTGTTGGAGAAAGAAAAATATGGAAAGGCGGCTATCGAATTGGCGAAACAGTTAGAAAATGTAAACCCGGAAGAAGAGGAAACCAGCGAGGAGCCATTTGTTGAAATCGTTTTGGAAATTAGGAGTGAAGAAGATGAAAACCCACAAGCCAACGTTTTGTCCACTCCGCCAGTGTATGCCAAGGCTGGTGGACAAAATGTCAAAAATATTACAAACCCAGAAAAGTTTGCCAGAGTAATGCAGATCAAGAGGCAAATGAAAGAGAAAAGAATAGCCCAGGACAAAAACAAGGGGGAATTAGAAAAAGTCAAAACCAGAAATTTTCAACAACTGGCAGGATATTGGAATGATAGAATAAAATATCGAAGAGGCCTGGGAAAACACGGCCAAGTTTTGAATAAAGCCCTCAAAGAAGGAAAATACATTGTCAATTACCAGTACGGAAGAGTATCTCTTTCGAACCCATGCCTACAAAATATCTCCCGCATAGGGTTCCAACGTTAGATGAAGAGGTAGCTCTAATGGTGACAGAATTGATAAACCAAATATACGATGAGGCAGGCCTGGAGATACAGACTATTCGATACTATGAACTGCAATTTCACGTCCTACAGGCAAACTTACCGGAAAAGCTGTGGCACATTTTCGAAGGAGAACTAGCAGAATGGATGACGACGCGACCGCCCTGGAAAGCTTACGAAGCTGGAAAGCTTACGATGCCGCAGTTTGGGCCTGCGCCTGCTTGTTCATGAAATTATGGGGTTTGGGAAGAACTCCTCAAAACTTCGCCGGGTTTCATTATCAGGCTCATGCCTATGTAAGAATGAAATTACGGCGAGAGTTTAATGCTAGACAAGAAGGGCTGGTCAATAATTTCCATGCTATGTATGCCTCACGCCAATCAAGGGCCGCGGGACTAGCTTACACAATTGCCAAGGCTGTACTGGAAGATAAGAAAGATCCGGAGCCAAACTACACCAACATTCAAGTTTGGAAGAAAGAAACTGATAATACCGATCCCCGTATGCAATTTTGGGAAGTTAGTTACCAAAAAAGGCCCTTGATATATTGGAAGTTGAGAAAAATTTGAAAAAGAAAGTCGGGTACCGGGTGAAGCATGCCTACAATAGGTCTGCCGCGAGTAAGGTGCCTAGGCTATGGGTCAAAAAATACAGCGATGTGCGTAGCAGAGAAAAATCGGAAACACCAGACGAAGATCAGAAGTGAAAGCATGAAAGTCGGAAACGCCGCAAAAAGTCAATGTCTAAAGAAAAAAGGCGAGAGGAAAATGATGAAGAATCGAAATGCCGCCGACAGAAAGAATGCGAAAGGAGAGAAAAATCCTGCAAAAGGAAACAGGAGGAAGAGAAAGGCACGAAGGAGCATAAAGATAGCCGAAAATGATGGAGTAGGAAAAGAACGCCGGCATATTTCCAAAATGACGATAGATTGGATGTGTCCTATTCTAGTCGAGCAGCCTCACTAGATAGGGCTAGAAACAACAAAATGGCTCAGCAGGGAGTGCCAATGTGTGATACTAATGCGATGATTCAGGCTCAACAACAACAAGTGCCTTATTGGCTGCCGAATTATCCGGGATTGCCAATGGTAGGTTTTGATTATTTAAACCGCCCTCTTTTTCCAGGTCAGTTATTGGCGAACGCAGCGGTACCTCGGCCTAGGCAATTCCAAATGTTGCAGTTTCCGATGATGCAACAGGGGCCTTATTATCATCAATTTCTGGTCCCGTCGGGTGTTCAAATGCCGCCTCTGACAATGATTCCGCCAATGCCTAGCGTGCAAGGCGAGGAAAGAATGGATATTCCCAAGCTGTCGATGGTAATGCAGCTGCCCCAGAGACCACCGTCAACAGCCAATCCCAAAGCCTTTGAAACGGGATACCAAAATTGGCCAGCCGGGGCCGGACCATAGTGGCCAGCGATACAAGTAAACTTTTATGCTAAAAGTGACCTCACTCTTTGTGAGGCCACCACAAAATCAGTATTTCGTTATGTAATTCTCTCGTCATTCCAAAAATCACTTATTTTTCTTGAATGTCAGTATTTTAAAATTTAAACTGGTTGTGCCACAAGAATTATGCCTTAGAACTTGCCTTGTTTTCTTAATCTCATTAATTTGTTTTGTTCCTTTCTTGTTTGCATTTTATTTTATTACTATTGAACCTGTGCGAAGTTACTTTTGTTTCTTTTTCCTTTTTGTCTTCCTTGTGTGAGTCCATACAGACCATCATAGAAATTCTTGTATTTTCCTAAAGTTTTGGGTTTTTTTTGCCTTTCCAAAATTGACCACCAGGTAACATCATGCATGCGTTAGGCAGCTTCGCGCTATTATTTCGAAATCTTTTTCTTATCTTTTTTCAATTCACACACATTTTCATTCAAATTTTTTTTTGTGGCACAAACCGTGTTATGGATTTAAGTTTACATTTTAACAACGCAGATTCACTTTAACATTTTGGTTCAAAATCTAGACAGCCAAAGGCCCAGAGGATTCGATCTTCTGGCATCCTTTCTCCCTGAGAGCAGATAATACCAAAGGTGTTGGGGGGGTCAGTGTCCGGCCAAGGGGCCAGTGAAGGAGCAGAGGCAGAAAAAAGTGAAGTCAAGCGGGCTCACCACCCACTCATTAACCCCCCCTCCAGAGAGGATGGAGATGAATACCAAAATCGAGGATGGAGGCGCTGGCAATACACTACACATTGACGGCAGTGGTGGACAGCCCACAACGAACCACTGGCACGGCGGGGGTTCACTGCCGATCAAATTGTTTTATTTTTATGCATCAAAATTTAGCCCCAGTGCCGCGAACATTTTCATTGAAAACATTTTTATCTTTGTCCGGGACAACGAGCCCATGGGGCGTATTTTTTAGACGAACTTTATCGTTTGCGTCGGGGTAGCATCCAGCGCCATTGGTTCCAGAATTTTATCAATACTGTTTGAGACGGACAATTTTTATTATTATTATGCGTTGACGGCGTGTAGCCTCATTGGGGAATGATTGGGAGTCACTGGCTGAGGGCAAGGACCGACTGGGGCCCTTGGGGGACCTCCTGACTTTTCCCTTCGCTGGTGGGAAAAGTCTTGCCTTTGGGGGGGGGAAGGATGTCAGAGGGTCAATTCCTCTGACCTTTGGTCTTCTAACTATTACATTTGTATTCCCTAGAGTTTCTTTGTTGTTAAAATATCTCCAATTATTATTAAGTAAACAAACTGATAAAACGGTTTGTGTCACACATTTTTGGCCCTAAAACAAACAAATGGATAGCGCGAAAGTTTTGCATATAACATGCAATATTGATGTTAGGCAGGCCGTTGTGCAGTTTTTGATTATTGAAAAATTATCGTTTTTTGTTGGCCGTTTTTAGTGTGCGGTGGCAAGGAAAGGAATGCAGACGTCATCGCCAATTATTGTTAGTATTTTTCGTTTTACATGGCGTTGGCTTTACTATTGAGAGCCAAGCGCGGCCTGGGGAGTTATGACGATCATTTTGATTGAGAAGTCTAGTGAGTGGTTGTTGGAGACAGGTAAGTCTGTCTCAGTTTTCTTTGAGGACTTTCAGTTTCAGTCCCCTAGAGGGCCAAGCTGCTTGGGCCAGGTATTTAGGTAATCAATAAATCCTGTGGTTCTTCACACAGGTGTGCAGAAAGTAATCCGTGAGTCAGGGGTTAGTTGGGCATTGGTGTTTTGTGTTTGGCATTGGACTCTCACATTTGTATTCTGTGGCGTTTTCGTTTTATTAATAATAAATATCTTCGTACATCCACTCTCAGCAAGGTACTGTAGGAGCAGAGTTAGTACTGGGTTAGCATCAGGGGCTGTACCAGATTGGATCTCCCAAGAACCGCAGCTAGGTAGCCGTCAGCATCATTTACAACATTCGAAAAAATTCATCGAAAATAATTGCAGAAGATGCATTTCTTCTATTATTTAGTTCTCACCCACAATTTCCACATTGTGGCACAGCTGATGGTATTGACATTGCAAGACTGACAAAATTTAATTTTTTTAGACCTCCTCTTTTTCCATGGCTCCATCGGACCACAAAAGACAATAATGCCCTGACACACATTCATTTTCTCTTGGGAATTCTCTTCTGTGGCTTACTTGGACCATAAAAAACAAATACCACCCAAACAGCCTACTTTTCAGGGTGTGGATCTATTGGATAAGAAAAAGAGAAAATCACCCAATTCAAGGTGTCTCTTTTTGTTTCTGTATTCATTCTGTGGCTCGGTCAGAACACAAAAGAAGGTGAACCACCATAGCCATAATTCTTTGTCAAGAGTTTAGGCGCCCATTTTTTTCCTTCTCCCTAGGGTGACACAATTATTTTTTCTTAATAAAATACTCATTTTATTACATACACTCTCTATGTGGATGCGGCATCCCTAATTAGGGCTATAAACTACCATGATTAGGAATTAAGTATCTATACTTTTTATTAAATTTAATTTTAATGTCAAGTGCTATCATCAACCATCATTTGGCTCATGTGTTATCAAGAATAAGGGCAGGAAAACAATTTTTGGGAATATGAAGGCTATAAATGAGGCAAAAGGAATAGTACTAAGGTTGAGTTCTTACCAAGTGTGAGACTGAGCCAAAACGCCAATGGCTAAGCATTTGAGAGAAGTCAAAAGTTAGGCAACCCAGCCTTGTCCCTTGTTCTGGGGGCATTTCCTGTCCGGATTTGCCTCAAACAGAGAACTAGGATTAGAATGATTCCACCGAAGAACCCTTTTTCATCTTAATTATAAAGGAAAGTATAAGGCTAAGGAAAAACAGAATTAACAATAAGGCAAATTACTTAGCTTCCATTGTAAATATGTAGATTTTCTTTGGCACTGTTTCTATTGTTATTGTTGATTGCACCCACCAAATATAATTACCAGCACCCCCCTCCCCAAAAAATACACTAAAATATTCTTTTAGATGAAAACCTAATTTTTTTTACAGTGTAGTATAGTATTTAGTGTCTACATTACTTCTTTGAAATTTAAGTAAGAATCTTCGGCAAAGCTGCTACTTTGCCCAAAGTGTTTTTAGGCAACCGCTATTTCTGATAAGGAATATCAAACCCATGGAGGCCAGCAGGGCACCGTGGTCAACACCCACTGGATTGGAAGTTCCCACAGGCATGGAAGATTCAGTTGGCAACAGGCCCCACGACAGCTGGTGACATGACCAAAATTGTTGCTGATGAAAATTCTGAAAAATCCGTCCAACCCAAAGAAGGAAGGCATCTAGAAAGGAATTCGAACTCCACATGCTTAGATCCAGAGGATGATCCTGCCCATGATGATAACAAAATGTTGAAAGATCAAGAATGACAAAAAATGAACGATATCACTGCTTACATGAATTTCAATGACTACAAATTTTTCCATAACAGATCTACTCTTGAAATCATCAGAGAATTGGTAAAAGAAAATCCAGTTGAAGTTGACCGCAACATATCATTCGCATTGGAAGTGGTTTTAAATTCGTCTTTCACCTAAAAGATCAGGACGACCAAGCCATAAAAAACAAAATCAAGCTATCTTCCCACCAAATCAAATTGGCAGCGCCAACTCAAAACCAAAATCGTCTGCGAGTTCTGCATTTCTCAGATATGCTGATTTTCGTCCACGTCCACCATTTGGAAGTGGCCCTTGGATAAAATCATGGAATGAAAATATTCATATAACATCTGGTTTTTGATGGACAATGCCTGAAGATTTGGGACTGGAGAACAATCTGTCCAGGTAGAAGTTCCAACTGACTACCAATTTAGCAGCCATAAGTGGTTCCAAGGGAAGTCTATGAAGAACATGTGAAAGTTCACATCTGGCATTACAAAATGCAGAAGGCATGCAGAAAATGCATGATTTCTTTACACACAGCCAAAGAATGTAACATTGCACTGGTTGCAACTTCTAAAGGTACAGCAGCAGTCACCAAATCAAAACTCATGGTGGCCCGGACATCTTCTAATACAGCAGCACCACCACCTCCAAGGACCAATCCTTCAGTCAAAATTCTACTATTATACACAAAATCGGACTTTGAATCTAATCACTATCCATGCAAATTTAAAGACGAAAAAGGCACTGAGTACAACGGCCCAAAACAGTTTCTATTTTTCAAGAAGGCAGTCCAGACAGGAGATTTAGCTAGAGCCAAAGAAATTATGCAGGCTAAAGAAGGGAAGCAGGCTAAATGGATTGGGGAAAAAGTTTCCTGGGACGAGAAGAAACTTGGCCTATGGCCCAAATTTGCTTACAACAACCTTTTCAAGGCTAATATGTTGAAGTGTGAACAGAACAAAGACACATGGGGTACTATTCAAAACGAGTTCAGTGATTTTAGTTGAGGCTGCCCATATGACAAGAACTAGGGAGTTGGTCTTGATAAAGATCATCTGGATATCAAAGATCCATCCAAATGGCAAGGACAGAACTGGTTTAGGAATCTTCTTACCAAGCTCTGTAACGAAATGTTGGCTTATAATGGTGAGGAAACCTCTTTAAATGTGTCTTCTACTATATTGAAAAAACGACTTTTAGATAACCCTTTGCCTCAACAACAACCTCTAAAAACTAATTTGGTTGCATAAATACTCTGAGGGTTGAGACATATAATGTGTGCAACATAAAAGAAAATTTCCTAAAAATACCAAGTTTGTTTGAAAACTTTCAACATTCTTTGTTTTCAGGGAACTCACTTTGGTCATCTCTCTGAATCCTCATTTTTTGATGAAATTTTTGGCAAAGAATATAAAGTCTTTCATTCCTATAAGATAACACTTTTACAGGCATAACAACATGCATAAGTTTTAAGTGTCAAGTACAGAACATTTTAAAAATAGCTGAAATTAAAGGAAGAGCTCTATTCTCAGAAATAGTTATAGAAAAAGAGACAACATTAGTATTGAACTCTTATGCTTCAGCGAAAATTGGAATGAAAATAGAGTTATTAGAAGCATAATGAACAAAGAAGGCAATATTCTGAGTGAACACTTGGAAATAATAAAGAAATGAGCAATCAATATAAATAACTTTTTTCCTCTTCACACTGTGCACAGGACCACATTGATTTATTTTTAGAAACTAGGCCATACAAGACAGCTGGAGAAGAGCAAAGAGACCTACTAGAAGGAACTTTTCCAGAAGAGGAAATGAAAGTGGCTATAGCCTCCTTTGACAAAAAAAGTCACCTGGAATAGATGGTCTGCCTATAGAATTTTTTTTTTCTTTTTTAGGAAGAAATATGCCCAGTACTGGCAAAATTTTTCAACTCCTATCAGCAAGGAACACGAAGTGACTCATTGTATGAGGGAGTCATTTCACAAATTTATAAGAGCAAAGCAGATGCATCCTACAGAAAATTGGAGACCTCTGACAATGCTAAATGTAGACTATAAGATTTTACCGAAAATTCTCACCATGAGACTTAGAAAAGTAATGAGCCACATAGTCTGTAGAGATCAGACATGTGGTGTCATAGAGAGAGATATAAGAGATGGCTTGACAAATGTTATAGAATCAGCAAACAAAAATGATAAACAAGGACTGATATCATCCATAGACCATATGTCTGCCTTTGACATTATAGAATGTAAGCTAGACTCAGATTTCAAGAAATGAATAGAAATAATAAAACCAATATAACAAATAAATGGTCATCTAACTGCCTCTTTCACTGTAGAAAGAGGAATAACACAGGGTCGTCCACTGTCAGATCTTTTGTATGTACTGGTATCTGAAACAGTAACAAATATAAGGAAAAATAAAAACATAAGGGGAATTAAAGTTTTGAACAATGAGTATAGAATGACAAATTATGCTGAGGACACAAACTTCTTTCTACAAGACAACAAATCAATAGAATATATACTTCAAGCCTATGAAAACTTAAAAAAAAGAAGTGGAGCAACAGTTAAGCATAGCAAAACTCAGTTACTACAAATTGGACAACAAAGTCAAATACCTGAAAAATTACAAAGTTATATTGGACAAAAAGTAAAAAAATATGTTGTATACTTTGACAGAAATGGATTTGAAAAAGAAGAAAATTTTAGGACTATACTAGAACATATACAAAAATTAGAAAAACAACAACCAACACATCTTATATAGCAAGAACAAATATCATAGAAACCTATTTTTATTCTAAAATATGGTTTTTCTCTACCATAATGGAAATTACACCAGGATATGTTAGAAAAATCAATAAAAAGTTATATATGGCATCCATATAAGAATAGAAACCTTTTGAGGGTATACACCCTAAAGCAGAAAAATGGGAATAGTGGTTTAGGCCTAATAGATATACAGACAGAGCAAACGGTCTTGAATATAATGTGCCACATAAAAATAAGCAGTACAAAAAAATACAAACTTTATTGGGAAATGTTAAAAACCAAAAATGATCTAGCACACTACTGTTGAGGCAACCTTTTCCTACTACTCGGGGCTTCAGTAAAAGTTAGGCTCCGTCTGGGACTTGAACCCAGGACCTTGCGGCTACCGTCCGCACGCTCTAACCAACTGAGCCAACCGAGCAGCGGGAAAGGCGCTCTCTTTTTGCAACAATTCGTAGTTGAGGTGGCTGCTTTGGCCACTCTCAACACTACAGATTAGTAAAGAAAGGAATGAAAGACTTGAACATAGCAATATTGAAGGATCAATATTGTACACTAGAATGGGAAATCTTCCCTCTGAAACGAGTCACAACAAAGATTCTATATGGGAAATTATTTGAAAAAAGATTCAAACAAGACCTCCAGAAGACATCTTGGATAAAAAAAGGAATTTTCAATCTTGACCAGGTCAAAAATAGTCTAGAATTAAATGCAACCAAGTTCATTGGATGGAGATCCAAGAGTATAGACTATGGAATAGTACAGAACTTCTTAGACACTAACTCGAAACAAAACCATATGGATAAAAACATATGTCCAGACTGTAAATACTGTGCAGAAAAAGAAAAAGAAAATATAAGAGAAACTATAGAACATGCCTTTGCAGAATGCAAAAGACTAGAAAGTTTCTGGAACACTTTAGAAAAAAATCTTGGAATAAAAATCAACGAGTTTGATAAATATTTGGAATAATAGAAAAGGAAAAATCAATAGGACTGAACTTTTTGATACAAACTGCACAGAAAACTATATGAATAACAAGATATAAGTACAACTTCAAAAAGAAACAGTTGGACATATACAAAGAATATAAATGCACTCTACTTAGAGATATAATAAGAATAGAAAAACTCATAGGTTAAACAAAGATGTTAGAAAAATTCGGAAACATAGTGTACAAAAATGAAAATCAATATTGTCTAAAGGCCCTGTCATACTTCATGGCACAGCACTACGCAGTACGGCCTTTAATGTATAAATAGGTTTCTGTAATTTTTGCGGCGCCCCATCAGGTTTCAACTAAACAAATACACATTTTTTGGGAAGAGCAAAATCCAAAAGTAAAAAAGCAGCACCGTACGGCATCGCGCAGTACTGCGCGGCAAAGTATGACAAGCCACCGCATGGTACCAGGCAGTGAAGTATGACAGGGCCTTAAGGGTCCAGTTGAGATAAGTCCCAATTTTTTGTATCATTATGTGTAACCTGTTTTCTTTTTGCCTCAGACAGATTTGTGACCTGCTTGGAGAGTTAGCTGTAGAATCACTTTCTCTCTGTTGTAAACCACAACCTGCATGGGCCAGCAATCCTGTGGAGACATGAGCCCTAGTTCTAGCATAGTTTCCTAAACTTCTTTAGTTTTTTGAAGTAATAGAATCAGTGTAACAGTCCCTTGCCTCCAAAATGCTTTGGGTTCTGAGAATCTTCATGTTTACGTAAATGTAATTTGTTTCACTTTTTTATATTTCAGATGAAAGAGGAAAAAAAATGGGGCGACCGTCAATCCAGTGCCCAAAAAAAAAATATAATTCTGGGTCAACCTTGCTCCAGCAATTAGAGCTTATAACAGATCACTTTTCCGCTTTGATCTGCAGTTCGGCGCTGCTTTTGCTCTGCCCAACCTTTCATGGAGCAACCCATAACAAGACACTCTTAGGGGTTTGTCAAAAAACCGGCGGGCACCATAAATTTGGCTGCCATGACCAAAAATTTGAATGTGGTCATTTCTGTGGTAAGGACACCACCGCCACCACCAGCTTATCATAATGATTCGGTTTTTCAACTGGAATTTACAAAGGCAGTTGCTGAGGCATCAATGGCTGCTAAAATGGAAATTTGCTGCTTGTCCACGACATGGGCCGAAGAGATGGAAAAAGAACACATGACTGCATGACAAAGCCAAAACAGCAAAAATATGTCTGAAGATGATGAAGATAGCGAGGACGATAGCTCTGAAGATGATGAGCTGCATCTTTTAAAGGTATTTTGCATGGGTTTCAACCAGTCCCTTGTTTTGCGATACCCAAAAAACGATTTCATAAAAAGACAAAAATGGATATTTCACACTCACTTTACACTTTTGTGTAAAATGGTTCATATATTACATCTGATCACTAAAGTTTAGAAATATTTCATAATTTTTTTTATTTCAGAGTGGCTAGGGATACAACCCAATATGTGATAGTCGATGTAGAAATGTATATATTTCATATCTTTCAAAATTTTTTTAATTTTATATTTTTATTTTTCATGTATTTATATAAAATTGTGTGTATGATATATAAATATTGATTTTGATGCATTTTAAAATTGCAAGCCGTCTATGATGATTGTCTTTTATCCAGTTTTTCTAATTTTTTTTCGCAATTTTCCTTCTTTGTATGTTTTCAAAATTTTCTATTTGGTCATTTTCTCGTTTTTATACGTTCAATGTTTCCATTTGTTATTCTTTTCTTTCTCGTCTTTTTAATAGGTTTTTCTGTTCTTGACTCATGCTTTTGAATTTGTTCCTTTTTTGTTGTTTTTTCTGTTTTCTCTTTCTGATGTTTTTATATTTATTTTTGTATTTTGGTTTTTTTCTTATTTTTTATGTTTTTTCCTATTTTTACTTTCCAAATATATTCTTGTTCTGTTTTTTTCTAATTTTTCGTGAAGTTTTTACTGTTTTTTTTGTGTGTTTTTTCTTACCTTCTTTCGCATTGCTTCTTCTTCTTTCTGATATTTTCAAAATTTTTCTTTTTTTGTCTTTTTCTCATTTTTTGTTTGCCACAATTTTTTTCTATGTATGTTCCTATTTCTTAATTTTTCTTTTTTCCTCATTTTTTTTATTTTTTTCACCTTTTATTTTTTTGGATTTTTGCTAGCTTTCCTAGTTTTTCTGTTTCTTCTATTTTTTCTTCATTTTTTACTCTTTATTATTCTTTTCAGTTTTTTGTCAGATTTTTGTTCATTTTCTCATCTTTTGTTGATAGTTTTTCATATTTTACTTATTCTTCTATATGGTTTGTTTTTGTTGTTTTTCTTTTTTTCCTTTTCATTGTCTATATGTTTTCCAATATTTTATGTATTTTTTTCTTCCGTTTTTCCCTTTTTTCTATTTTATTTGTTTTTCTGGTGTTTTGTTTATTCTTTTCTTCATTCCTTTTTCATTATTTATTCGTTCTTCAGTTTCATATATTTTCTTTCTGCTTCTTTTATTTTTTTGTGCTTCTTTTTTTGCTGCCTAGTTTTTTTGTGTTCTTTTTTTTTTGTTGTTTTTCATTTTTTCCTTCTCATTGTTTTTTGTTTTGTTTCTAATAGTTGTTTCTTGCATTTATTTTCATATATTTTTTCTAGTTTCTCATGTTTTTCTATTTTTCTTTTTGTTTTTTCTTCCTTTTGTCTTTTTCCTTTTTTTTAGTTGAAAATTTTCTTACTTCTTTTATTTACTGTTTTTTTCAATGATAGGTCTTCACAGTTGTTTATGTTTTCCTGGTATTTTTATTTGTTTTGTTTCCACACTTTTTTCTGAAGCTTTTTCTCTTTTCTTGTTTGGGTGTTTTCCTCCTTACCTGTCTTTTTGTCTTTTCAATTTTATGCGTTCCTTCTTTTTTCTTGTTTTCTATTTCGGATTTCTTTGTTTTTCTCCTTTTTTCTTTCAATTTTTTTATATTTTTCCTTTTTTCTTCTCTTAATCTGCTTTTCTTTTTTCCTAGCATTTTTCTGTTTCTTTTTGTTTGTTTACATTTATGTTTATTATGCATTCAATGTATTATTTGAAAAATGTGTACTTCTACACAATTCATAATTCTGTGTAAAGTCACAAAAGAAGAAAGAAAGCAAAAAAAAGGAAGAAATGACAAAAACAGATCTTGAGAGGTTCCTGACTCAAATCGAACCCTGACAATAAATAGACTGTTGGAGATAGTGTCAAGGGAATCAAATGCTGAGAGGCCCTGCATAACAATTGGCTTGAATGACAAAATTATTATTAATAAAATCTAACCATAAAGAAAATGAAAATAGAACACAAAAAATACCACTAGTTTAAGTGACTGTTCACATGAAATTAATAAGCAAAACCATTTGGGAAACTGAAGCCAAAAGTGATCAGTGCTGTTGCACAATATCAGTAGCAAACATAACTACTAAACTAAATTATGCAAAATTCTAAAGGGTAGAAGTGCTGGCTCCCCTCAGTGAAAAATGCACATTAGAAGATGGTTAGTCCCCAACTATGGCTTGTATGCTGGAACATGGTGTAGCCTTCTCTGTTGGCTATTGACACTCCAGAATATAATTGCTGAATATTAATCTGAAAAACAAAACTGAGCAGTGTGTTTGGTACAGATTTTTTTCCTCTTTAGAAACATGAAAATTGTGAAATCCTTTGTATCAAAGCGACACATGCCACAATGAACATAGATGATAAATTCCTGCAAAGTCAATTTTTTCATCCATTTGTACCAGTAAGTAAGTATGATTGGATTTAGACTGTTTAAAAAAAACCATCATTTGACATTGAAATCCTAGATTTTATTCATTATTCAGTGAATTGGATCCTTATGAGAAGAGGGACGCTCAGGAAATAAGGACATAATTGATTGAAGACACACACCTTCTAGTTTAAAGCCTTTATAATTATGAACATTCCTCATGATGAGGACATTTTCAATGAAAATTTGCTACTTCCTTGAGTTCGTGACAATGGAATGCTGTTGATTGTCACCTGCCTAACGACTTTCCAGAATAGCATGTTGTGGCCCCACAATGTAGATTTTCAGCAGATGCAATCAAAGTCTCAACAATTCATCATAATAGAGAAAAATATTCATATTAGAAAAAATTTGATAATAGAAAAAATACAGAAACATACAAAAAAATCATAAAATAGCAAAATGTAAAAATTATGATATAAAAACACCAAGTTCCAATATCAGATTTTCAGACCTGAAGCAGGACTAAAAATTTGCAGACTTAAACATCCAGTAAACATGCAACTTTTTTGCATAGCTCACAAAACTAAACAACCAAAAAATGCACCACAGTGACCAAAATGGTATTGTGTAAATTTTCATTCTTTCCCATTGATGGGCATTTATGCAGCCGAAAATTGTGGAGCATTAAAAAACAAAAAAACGAAAAAGTGACTAAAAAGAAACAAAAAAGGAAAAATGATTGGAAAAATGGAAAGTTAACCTAAAATTAAGCGAAAATAAAATGAAAAAAATCAAAAATAAGCAAAAACTTTAGTCAAAATGTCAAAGAATACAAAGTAGTAGAAAAGTAAAAAACAGAAAAACCAAACAAAAAATAGTGGGACAGATGCATGTAGAATGCTGTAGAGTCGAATATTGTTAGCATTTATTTCCAGTATGAACAAGCAATTTTTCATAATAGAAAAAAATTGGAACGAAAATTCGAAAATACAAATGTATTCAAAAACATTTTGCAATAGAAAAAATAGGTAAAAATAAAAATTTTAATAATTGAAAAAAAACAAAAGAGAATTTCAAAATAGAAAAGCTAAAAAGTTGCCACTAAACTGAACAAAACTAACAGGGAAACTCAATTTAACATCAAAGCTCACCAAACAAAATAATCAAAAAATAGGCAAACAGTGGCCACAAATATGTTTTGTAAATTTTCATACTCTGCTGCTCGGCTTCCCACTGACCACGCCAGAAGTTGAACAAAAAATGCATGAAAAACTAGAAGAAAAAACAAAAATATAAAGGAGTAGAAAACAAAAAAGCAATCCAAAAAAAGGATGAGCAAACAACAGAAAAAACTATGAAAAAAATATCTAGCAAAAAAGAAGAACTGATAAAAAAGAGATTATGTTAAAGACAGAAAAATAATAAACAATCAGATAGGAAAAAATACCAGAAAAACTGGGAAGGAAGAAACAGGAGCAAAAAAGGCTTGGGGAAAAAATGAAAAAACAGATACAAATACTAAATAACAAGGAACGACTAAAATCTAAAAAAACAGAAAACACATAAGCAATAGGAAAAACACAAAAAAAAACTAGAAAACGAAACACCAATAAAACAAGTACAAAAAAATCTAAAAATTATGAGAAACTAGAATACAAATGAACAGCGAAAGAAGAAAAGAATGAGACAAATAACAAAAAAAAGAGGAAATCAGTGGCAAAAAACAGAAACCAAACCCAAAACTATGCAAAAACGAAACAAAAATAAGTGAGTTAGAAAGCCAAAAGAATACAAAGTGAAGAAAAGTGAAAAAGACAGAAAAACTGCAACCTGGTCCATCAACTCATGATATCAAAGACAGATAAATGCAACCTGGTCTGTCAACTCATGATGTCAGAAAGACTAATGAGGAGCAGGCCAATTAATCTTTTTTAGCTATTCTCTCAAAGGAATGGCTGCAATTGGTTCAAAAAGTGGATAAATTACAGGTTACTCAGGATGAAGCTTTAAAGAAGTTGACTACTGTCAAGACTGTGTCTGCTGAAAAGCAGAAACAGTTGGAGCAGCAGAGACCCTATTGCACTTATCACAAGAATAATACTCATGCTATAGTGGAGTGTAAAACTTTAGCTTACCAATGTCAGCAACAGCAATGAGGTGGATTTAGCCGTGGCATGCCTAATCAGTATTATGGTGGTGATAGAAATGCTTTGTTTAGAGGAAGTTTTAGAGGTAGAGTGGACCTCAATTTGGATTTAGAGGAAGAGGAAGAGGTGCCTATTATGTAGGATTCCCAGAAGATCAAATGTATGGGTATGACCCAGAATTTGAGAGATACAAGGAATTCTGCAGACTTAGCGAACAAGGCATCCAGTTGAGGAGGCAGCCTCAGTTGATGCTACCTGCATCATCTAGTTAACTGGCAATTCAGGCTAGTACCCTCCAGGACCAGGCTGAGTCATTTGTCTCGAACCAGTCACAACCTAGTTCGCATAATGTAATGGTGACAAGCCGTACAGATGTGAGTGATGAAAGCCAAAAGAGTATAGACAAATCTGTGAATTTGATTCTAGGAAGTATTATTCACCTGGATAAGGTGAGACCTCTGGAAAAGGTGAAAAGTAAAGATTTGGCTCATGTGAAGTACAGAAGAAAAGTGACAGATATAGAGAAAAGATTGTTGGAAAATGATCGGAAGACGGTTCCATTCTACATAAATGTAGTTATTGGAGAAATGGCTTCCAGAGCCTTAATTGATATGGGAGCCCAATGTATGGTTATGTCTCCTAAGCTCTTGAAAAAGGCATTAGACACTGATTATTCAGTGTACCCTGGTATTCTTAAGGTGACTGTTGCTGATGGAAAAATTGTGCATGCCTTCAGATATGTGTCATTTTGTATGAAAACTGAATTCGGACATTCTCCAGTGATTGCTATAGTCTTGCCAGATGCAGGTGAGGACCTGATCATGGGCATGGATTTTTTAGTGCACCTAGATTTAGATGTGGTTATTGAACTCAAGAGGAATGCCATGACGATACAAGGCATTGAGAAAATGATTGAAGTAATTCAAGTCCCTTCTGTAACTACTGTGCAAACGGTAATGTAAGAAGTGACTAAAGTTAGTGTGGCGTCCACCAATTGCACAAATCAACTTGTTTATCCAAAAGTTTGTCTACTAAAGACAGCTGTTTTAATTGTCTCGTGTCGGAGAACCTACATTCCATATGGAACAGATGTTTTGATTAAGGCAAAACTTTGGGATCAACATGGAGATGCCATGTTGAACAGATTTATCATTGAATCGAAAGATTCTGAAACGAAATTCAGAATTAAAAAAGGGTTGTAGACGGATCACAAGAGAAGTTTGTGGTACTAATATCCAACAACTTGGGTTCTGGTTGTCGATTTGAGAGTAATCAAATCATTGGCTATACAGAATCTATGCTAATTGAAGATGACAATACTTACAAGAAGGTGAAGGAAATGAAAAAGATAAAGGAGGACAAGGAATATCAGACTTGTATGGTAAAGGAAGAAATGACTGCATTTTCAAAATCTGATTCTGTAGAGTTTTATGCTTCACTATGCAAGATGATATCAAAGGCAAAAATTTCCGATACGCAAAAAACGGAAGCTATAGAGTCTCTGTTGAAGTACAGAGATGTCTTTAGCTTGCCTGGTGATAGGGCTACTACAACTCCAGCTCTGATGTGTAAAATAGATACATCAGATGCGAGACCTGTAGCAAAACGGTATTACAGAGCTGCTATTAATAAACGGCCTGGAGTGAGGTGACAAATGAAGGAGATGCTAGATCAAGGAGTGATAGAGCCCTCGAAGTCACCATGGGCTGCACCTTTGGTCTTGGTAGGAAAGAAGGATGGAACTACGAGACCCGTAGTTGATTTTAGAGTTATAAACAAAGTGACCAAGGATGATAAATATCCCATACCGAGAATGGATGGCTATTTAGATTGCCTTGGATGAGCTGAGTTTTATAGGACTCTAGATTTGAAGTTGGGATATTGGCATGTCCCGATGGAATAAGAGAGCAAGGAGAAAACAGCTCTTATATGCCAAGAAGGATTGTTTCAGTTTAAAGTGATGCCATTTGGATTGGAGAATCCACTGTCTGAATTCCAAATGATGATAAAGAGAATCTTTGGGGATTTGGTAAGGAAAATTTGCCTAGTGTATATAGATGATATTATCATCTTCTTGAATACATTCAAGGAACACTTAGAGAATTTGACATTGGTGCTACAAGCATTGGGAAAGGCGAAGTTGACTCTTAAGCCGGAGAAATGTGAATTTCTTCCCAAGAAAGTCCATTTTCTAGGACATATCTTGGATGCAAATGGAATTTCCCTAGATCCTAAGGAGGTCAAAGCAATAATGGAGTTTCCATTCCCGGATTCTGTCATAAAAATGCAAAGATTCCTAGTTATGCTACAATAGTAAAAGACATTTATACCAGACCTAGCAGCACTAGCTGAACCCTTGTACAAATTAACAGGCAAGAAGAGAACATGGAATGCAACAGAGTTACATTACCAAATTTTTTAAGCTCAAAGTAGCATTAACCTCAGTGCCTTTCCTATGACATCCAATTCTAGATGGATCTGCGCGATCCATCCTTCAAAGGGATGCTAGTGGAATTGCATTGGGAGCAGTGTTATGTCACGAGATTGACTCGGAACATTGGGTAATAGCCTACAATAGTGGGATATTGTGGGCAGAAGAACAGAAATGGTGCCCCACTGAAAGAGAATGCTTAGCCCTGGTTTACGGCCATTATCTCTTGGGTCAAAAGGTCACAATCCAGACTGACCACAAACCTTTATTATCCATGAGGGTCAACACACAGACTAAAGACAAACTCAAGAGGTGGTATGCATTCATTTGATAGTTTAATCACAAATTGGAGTATGTGCCTGGCAGACAAAATGCCACTGCTGATTTTCTCTGTAGGAAGGAGGAACCAGATGAACAGAAAGAGAAGTTGCCACTGAAATGGGAGCTTATCTTTCAGAAAGGAGGAGTGAAATCTCTTGCTGAAGACGAAGTCATTAACCAAAACCATAATGTTTTAGTGAACTAACTTCGGAAACTCAGAGGAGAGGAAGTGGATGAGACTGTAGGAGTCTACACTTTTATGAATATGGCTGCAGCTCCAGTGGCTTCAATGTATGATGCTAGTGATGATACTCGACTTAATATTTCTCCAGAATTTGATAATTATTGAACCCCTGAGAAATATGAAATCGAGGCGGTAGTCACTAGGCAAATGGCAAAAAGTTTGCAACAGGAGGAAAAAAGACATCCTCCTGGGCAAGCTAAACCTATAGAAGAAATAAAGAGAATTTTTGAACCAAAAGTGAAGGAGTTCGAGGAAGCCCCTCAAATTGAAGATGGTAGACTGAAAGGGCTTATCTCAAACACCTTGATGGCACAGTTGCAAGGAAAGGATAAAGATTTAAAAGCAACCTTTGAGAAACTAGGTGTTAACAGAAGCACCAAGCATCAAAGTAACTTCTACATCAATCAAGGGATACTATATAGAGAGACTTTTGGGGACGCAGAAGATCAAGTTGTTGTGCTTTCTATTCTCAAAAAAGTTGTCCTACATCAGTATCATGGTGCAGTAATGATGATGCATCAAGGGTTTAAGAGAACCCTTGCTATTATTAAAAAGTGGTTCTGATGGCCAAGCATTGAAAAAGATGTTTGGTGCTGGATCAGCTTTTGTCCAATATGTCTAATCGCGACTCTGGGAAAGGCTTTGATACTGCCATTAAATCCAATTATTCCTAGAGGACGGTTTGGCATAGTCTCTGTGGATATTGTGGGAATCTCTCCCATGAGTGAGAAGAGACTGTATGTGATAGTATTTCAAGATTACTTTACAAAATGGGTGGAAGCAGAAATGATTCCAGATCAATCTGCTGTAACCATTGTGGGCAGCTTTCTATGAAATATTTTGTTCAGGCATGGAACCCCAGTAAAGTTATTAAGACATAACGGTTCATGCTTTACAGCTGATCTGATCAGTCTGTAAACTGTTGGAATGTCAGAAAATCTTCACAACTGCCTACCATCCACAAGGAAATGGAATGGTTGAAAGGTTTAACTAACTTTTGATCAAGCAGTTGCAAAAGGTTGATATAGAGGATTCAGACAAGTGGGACAGATATTTGCAATCTGTTGTTTTTGCTTAGAATGCCACGCCTCACACCTCAACAAAATGTTCACCAGTTGCCTTGTTGAGAGATCATGAGGCTAATTTTGGCATCAGTATTGGTGTTGCAAGAAACATAGTTCTGCCAATGAACTATAAGGCTTATAAGCATATACTAACCGAAATTTTAGTAGAAACTTATGAGACCATTTCTGAAGACATCAAAGAAGCTGAGGAGAACAGTAAAAAGTTTTTTGATCGTAAAGCAAAAGCTCATGATTATTCCATCAATGATTGGGTTTTGCTGAAAGTCGATAAACAGAAAAAAACTGGGTCTTCCATGGCAAGGAACGTATGTTGTTATTGATAATTCAGGAAGAAGATGATGATGACAGTATTGAAGAGGTAAATGTTTTAGCATTTCTTACATACTAACTTGTACCATATAATCAGTTCTTGCTTTATTTTTTAGGCTTTGAAAATGTACGAAAAATTGAGAACTCGGCCGGAGCTTACAGATAAAAAGAAGTCAAAAACGGGTGTCACGTTGAGCAAGAATGCACAAAAAACTGGTGGTGGTAAGTCAAACATCATTATAATTCATGTATCACGTTTGTTTATGGGTTGCTCAATTCAGAATCTTCGTTGAATGGATCTTTGGACCGTACGAATGGATCATTGGACCAATCGAATGGATTATTGGACCGAATGGACGAATCTCTGTACGATGAAATGGACTCGTAGCAAGTTGTATTTTGAAAAATTTTTTTTGTGACCAAGTCCCATTTAAATTCTCATTATCATGGCCGGTGCATTGTTATGGAGCTTAAACTCATGTCGTATGATGTATTTTGTTTTATAGATGAAAATTTTATTTGTGCCAATAAAATAATGATCATTGAGGAAATTGCAGATCATAAAAAGTTCATAAGAGGAATCCCTGGGAACGTAATATGTGCCATAAGAGGATGAAAAAGGAGGTAAATTAGGCTATAAAAGGAGTCTAGAGGCTATAATTTTTGATCATAAGAGGACTTTGAGGCAATAATGTAGGTAATAAGAGGACTTAAAAGGACATAAATTGTGACATAATGAGGATGAAAAAGGACATAAAATTCCCATTCTAATTATGTCCTTTTATGTTACAAATTATCCCCTTTTTTATGACCTCTTATATTCCCTCAAAGTCCTGGGCAAGGGTGTCTGGGATTCACACCCAAACATTCCTATAAAATTACGTGAAGCACTTTATTTTGATCATCCCACACCCCATTGACCCAATTAAAGACGCACATAAATATTTCCACATTGGCACCTGGCCCTCTTAATGCACATGAAGATACACATTCTGTAGGTACAATAATCCCCTCCAAAACGCGTAAACACACCTGCCCATGTAGAAAGTACAGAAATCCCGACCCAGACAGAAGATTTAGGAGGAATGCATGGAAAACCGAAAAATACATGAAAAACTAAAAAACATAGAGGCGGCAAAGCATACTGTAGATTAAAAGGCATGTGAGCATGGAAATTAAGAATAAATTAAAGCAAGAGGCGTGGCGAAAGAAGCATACCCAAGGTGGAAACAGGTAAGCGAAGCAGCGATTGGTGGAAAAGATCGACGGAAACAAGACCTCCTACAACGCCCAGGGAGTGGCCAAAAACGTTGTATTTAAAGAGAAGCAAAGCGTGATTTTTATTATTATTATTCGTGGTTTTTAAATTCGTCTTTCGCGATCGTTTTTATATTTGCAAGCTGCCAATTTTACGAAAGCAACTTAAACCGAGGGCCATTTGTTAGTGTAATTCGAGACCGCGTTTTGTATTGTGTTATCGACGTTCAAGCGACCGTCGATCATCGTTAGCCGTATCGCCCTATTGTACGCCGGCGCCCCTTTTGTGCCTGTCCTAACGTCCATTGGTTAAAGTAAAGTGCCTCACACAAATCTGGTCGTTACAGTTGGTGCAACTGGGCCCTGAAGGATCTCTTAACCAGTTTGCTTCTCTTGAATCACCCCGATTTCCAAAAACCATTCATGCTTCATACTGATCAGGAGAAGGTCATGGTGCAGTCCCCAAAGCAAGAATCGTTCACACTGCCCAGCCAAGGTGGGCCAATGTAATCGAATTTGTAAATCAGACTGCATATCATCATGCAGTTTAAAGAATGTTGACATTTTATATTAACATATTGTTGCTCATTCAAAGTCCCATCAATGTATCCAACTACACATGGAAATCTAGTGACTTGGTAGAATTTTGGGACGAGTGCATCATAATCATCAGGAAATTTTATTACATTGTTAAAACTATGTTGGTTCGAATCCTAGACAACCTTGTGCACTTTTCTAGAAACAGTTGATTTGTGCAGTTCATGAGCATCACTTACCACTTGCATAAATGCTCCAGAAGCAAAATAATGAATGCAAAGCAGAAATTATCCCATAGGCACTAATGGGAAATTCCTATCACAATTTTCAGCAAGGTAATATCCAATCTCATCCTAGAAAATATAAATTGTTTGAAAAATGCATCCAAATCAAAAATGATTCCAGGTCTAACTATTCTTTGTTGATAGTTGGGCTCCTCTTCATCACTGTCCAAGCTCAAATCTAGATTTCTATATATTTTAATATTGGAAGTAGTCAATGAGATCTCCAAACCGACTTGTAGAAAATATCGTTAATTTTTTTAACTTGGTTTTTGAAAATTCCTAA
Organism: Romanomermis culicivorax; assembly: GCA_963922205.1. Lineage (NCBI taxonomy): Eukaryota > Metazoa > Nematoda > Enoplea > Mermithida > Mermithidae > Romanomermis > Romanomermis culicivorax. The sequence continues at coordinate 140,834 of CAWUHX010000296.1, read as the reverse complement.
TAGAAAAATTTGGTGCCACTGAAACTAGTTAACCCGATCCAAAAAACACTACTGGAGCAGATCCAGTATACTAGTCAATGAATGAATTAGTAGAAAAGTTAGTGCAACTGAATGCTCATGAAAAACAGAGCAAGTTGAAAAAATTGCTGCAACCTAAACAACTAGTTTCCTAGTTGAATTTTTACTAGTCAAAAATTCGGTGCAGCCCGATTTTTCTTTTTTTAATGCTAGTATCTAGTTTTTGTTCACTAGTAGTTGGTGCCATTGGGCCCTGAAGGATCTCTTAACCAGTTTGCTTCTCTTGAATCACCCCAATTTCCAAAAACCATTCATGCTTCAATCTGATTAGGAGAAGGTCAAGGTGCAGTCCCCTCACAGATAACTGAGAAAGGGGAACAATCTATCGCTTTTGCCATTCATAGCCTCTCTGCAGCTGAGAAAAACCGTTCCATAACTGAGCAAGAAGCCCTTTCCATCATATGGGCAATACAACATTTCAGGCAGTATTTCTACCAGCAAAGGGTCACCAATTTTACTGACCACTCTGCCCTGGAGATTGTTTTTACGAGGTTGAATCCCTCGGGTAGAATCGCCCGATGAGGCTAGCCCACCAAGACTTCCAAGAATTGATTATTAACATCCCCCTGTAGAAAAAAATAAGAATACCGAGCTCTGTCCAGAAATATTCCTGTGTCTGGCTGCCATCGGTGAAACACTCACAAATTTGTCAGAAAACAACAGAAAAAATTCAATTCATCCAACTCAGGAAGCTCACCCATTCTACTGGGAATATCTAAATCATCTGCAAATGATTAAACTGCCTTTCAGTACAACTGAGACTCAGAATAGTTTGCTTATGAAAGATCAATATTTAGGAGAAGATAGAATCCTATACCAATTGGACTCTATCCTGTGTCTTCACAGGAATGCATGTGCACCAGTCTCTTCTCAGGTAAGAAAATGTAAAGTTTTGGATGGGTTTGGGATATAGTTTTTGTTTAAGACGTTTGAACATAATGGAAAGGTTTATTGTACTGGTCAGCAGGTGTGGGCAACTAAATGTGAACTTCTGAAATCTGAATTATTAACAAAAGACTGACCCAAAAAGATGAGAGCTTAGAAGAAACAGAGATTGATACATAAATGATAATAATGATTAGAACGAAAATCTCCTGATGATAAGGGTCACTCCTAATGGAGGTCTCTGCCATTGCTACATTGAGTCTTTTATGTGAAACAGTAGTTGCAATGAAGTGGGCAATTGGAAAGTTGAAGTGAGTGAATCAGAAGTTTTATGATGCTGGCAGAAGTGATTATTCTGACAAAATGCAGAAATAGTTTATTCCATTAGTTTCCAAAATTATTCCAAAAACTATGAAACATTATAAAGACTCTGGAATTTAGGTTCTCATGGGAAGGTCACAAAATTAGAGAGTTAGAAGATTGAAATTGATAAGCGATTTCATGATGAGGCAGAGATTTTCAGAAGAATGTTTACAGTAAGACTACAGTAGAATTGGCTTCTTGACATTTTCCTGCTCAAAGAAAAAGAGCACCTACTCATTAGAAGTGACTGGACAGAAATCTCTCTAATAATAGCAACAAGCCAAGAAGCTGAAAACAATTTGAACAAAGGTTATCAACATAAGAGAATGGAAAAAGGAACAAAAGAAGATGTTACCATTTTTTCTGCAAACTCCCTTTGTGAATCATAATTTTAAATGCTGTGAGCATCCTGATGTACGAACACTACACTATTCAATGGCAGGCGTATTTCATCTCAATTTTGTGTAGACAACTTTTGTATTTGGTGGTTAGGTGGCTGCCAGGAAGATTGGCGTAATGTCACAGTTTGTCATCTCGTACGATTTTGCAAATTTGTCTGTAAGATGCTTAAAATTTTCAATCGCCCAATGCATTTAGAAATTTTATCAGGCAATGCATTTGAAAATTTCATCAGGCAATGCAATTGGAAATTTCATCAGGCAATGCATTCGGAAATTTCATCAGAAAGTTTCAGTTGTGCCGATTTTTCTGTCAGTGCTGATGATGTCATTACTGGACAAAAGCTTTCTAATCAAGAATATTAATCTTGATTATTGGAAAATATTTTGTAACTTTCTGCAGCTAGTATGCTTTTTGTATCAGCCCCGACGAAGCAAGTCATCATGTGGGCATTGCTTCTTTAACTTCTCTTTCAGCAGTATCATCATCAGTAGATTCATTGTTCGAATCATTCTCAAAGATAATCGCCACCAGCTCCAGGTGCAAGGGTGAGTTGCGAGAAGATACATGATTCTGTTTAGTAAAACCTAGGGATGCAATGGGTACCCAGACCCGTTATTATCCAGTATTTTTTTGGACCCCGACCTGATACTAGTAATTTTAAATACTCAGACCTGGACCAGATATTTTTACAATTGAAAAATATTGGGTATCGGGTCTGAGAACCAACTGTTAAAATACAATGAATATAAATGTCAACGTTTCATTTCAACTTGAATACAGTCAATTCTTTTTCAAGTAAAATCCACTTTCAATCAGATTATACTTTATGAACAACAATTTCTCAACCAATTCTCCTTTCAATCTATTCCGCAAAGGATCATAGACGATTCTGGCACTGCTGAACAATTGCTCAGATGGAACACTGGTTGGTGGAGCTGCCAAATATCCACACGCAAGTTTTTGCAAACATGGGAACTTTTTGCCCTGATTGTCCACCACCTCAAATGATCGTCATCAACATCAATTCGTTTGACTTTCAAATATTTTTTGATCTCCTGTTTGAAAAGAAAATGATTTCAAGTAATTTTTGAAAGTGAAGACTACATGGTCTTTGTATTTACGTATACCTTTTGGACGTCAATATTTTCGTCCTCTTCTTCACTTTCGCTGCTGCTTGCTCAGTTAAAAAAGTCTGACCATGCTTTAGATTGATGAATATTGCCACCACTGTTTTTCGTTTTGGATTTTTCGCTGTTCACTTCAGACAATTCTTTGTTATCCTTGGCATACTGTAGAATCTTGCATTTCACAAAGTTCAGTGTTGATGATTTTTCGAAGAATTTCTCCTTATAGCAAGGGTTCAGAAACGTCGCTATCAAAAAATTTCTGCAAAATAGATCCAGAGCAGCATTATTATATATAGAGCATTGATTGTTTATCCTGAATATGATAGAGTATTTGAAATCTTCTAATGTGTCACTTTCCAGTGACCCAAAACGTTTTGGTATGCCTGTTTGTAAAGCATCCACCATCGACCAGATGCTATTGAAGTCTTTTTTAGGGCTGTCACTAACTTGAGCTGCTAACTATTGTACGAGTGGTATAATTTGGGATATGCTAGCAGTTGAGCTGCTCAGCTAAATAATTACAGTGCTATTTAAACATATAAAAACGTAATTGAAGAATCTGAGAGGCTCACTTTTCCAGTAACAATTTTGAATAGCTTGAGAACAGTTATGACTTGTTTGGCCAGTTGCCAGTTCAATGAAAAATCGTCTTTTTCGTCTGAATAATACAATATCAGAGCTTTTTCGTTCATGTTTGACCAGATATCAGTTGTAAAGGACACTCCCTTTCCCATATTTTCATTCAGTTCACTTTGTACTCGAGACTGTAATTCACTATACTTGTTTTGTAGTTCAGCTTTATAAAACGTTCAACTCTTCAGTTCATATTGTGGTATCTTGAAATAAAGTAAGACTTGAATTATGGTAATTTTGCATGTACAATAATGCACATGACATACTTCAGCAATAAGATCCATTAGGCCGATATTTTCAACAACTTGAAACAGTTGATTATCTACAGCAGTCATTTGTGCATTTTTTCTGTCATGTGCAATTTTTCTGTCAGAATTTTCTGACAGAAGCAAGCTGCTCACCCCACAACTGTCAAGGCAGTATGGATAGCATTGTCAGCTTTCTGCAAAACAGTAATTTTAAATATAACCATCACATTTCACAGCAGATGAAAAATTTTTTTGTCCAAAAAGATTTATAGGAACAGGCAAATAATGGAAATGTTTTCCATCAAGATTCAAGTGTTCTGGTAAATTGTGAATTCTTCCTTAATGCCTCGACTTAACTAAATGCACGTTCAACCCCATTAGCTTGATACTGAGCTCCACCCACTACCCTAGCTGTTAGCTAGAAAAACATTCTTTCTCATTGTTCATTTGACCTCAGGCTGTTAGCTTTCCGCTTTATGTCAAGATGCCTTCGCCTATGGTTTGTAATAGAGCCTCTATATGTCTTCTTCCTCGTCATCTTCGCCTTCAAATTCAAAAATTAGATCAAAATCACCCATTCCTTCAACCAAAAAGCGTTCCTTGGAACCTTGGGTCACTGCGTCCTCCATTTAGGTACCACCCAAGTCTTTGTATGGAGAAAATTGTGGGGTGCGTCTCAAAACAGCCTCCAAATTTGATAAACCCCCATCTTTTGATCATTTAGAGGATCAACCCATGGAAACAAAACGGTCGGATCATATCATGGACTCTTCATCAGCAGCTTTACAGGCTTTGCTGATGTCACTCTTAAATTGATATATAATTTTTTAAAAATATAATGCTAAGAATATGCACACCAAAATTGACTGGCATTGCTTGCAATTGAATAGTCAAAGAATTTTTTAAATCGGGAGGAAACTGACTCAAATAGCCTGAACTTAAATCAGCA